>JAHUYU010002078.1:0-20991 GCA_030439765.1 Tripidium arundinaceum | reverse complement strand
AACTTGTTGCTTGGCTAAAAAATTAGTCCTCCTGTTTGGATTCACTAGAGCTAATTTGAGCTAATTTTTAGCTAGCCAGTGATTAGCTCTTGTATCAAACAGGCCCTTAGTATGGTCTACAGGATACTATTCCACTGCCCAACAGTTGTACAGTTCGCCCTATGTATTAACAATTACTTGTGCTGTAAAAAGACCTCAAATTATGCGATGATGCGATTACAATGGAGTACTGTAGAAGTACTCTCTTATTAATTATTTAATTATATGACTGTAATTGAAGAGATGCGTGACATAACATAACATATGTAGTAGTATACGTATATTGAACCATGGAAGTAGAAGCTTATTATCGCCGACCGGACCGAGATACGTATCGGTGAACGGACATGTATGCATGCATGCCACGTCCGAATCCGACATTATATTATTCTTGTGTGCACAAGCAACCGGCGGCGGCTGGCTCATGGGTTGACGAAAATTTCGAGGTCGATAATCTCGGGTGTGACCGTCTTCCAGAGCACGTAGCCACGAGCCATCCTGAACTGCCCGGTGCCGCCGACCACCGAGAGCTCCCGCACTGGCGCGTTGATGTCGTCGCGGCCCACCACCGTGATGGAGCTACCGGCATACGGGCCTGACGTGAGGACCACGTTCATGGTGACCAGCAGCTCCAGGTTGGCCACCGATGCGCACATGTAGTACCCCTGCGCACGCCCCACCCTGGTCGACGACGACGAGGTGCCCTCTGTCAGCACGTCGTCGATGACGAACATGTTGCCGAAGTAGCCACGCGGGGCGTTCACCACCCGCACCGCCGTCGGGGAGGGGCCACCCGTCACGTCATGCATGTAGAAGTGCAGGTGCTCAGCGTCCACTACTGGCACCAGCACCGCGCCCCCAGTGACGAGCGCCAGGACAGCAAGC
This sequence comes from Tripidium arundinaceum, assembly GCA_030439765.1. Lineage (NCBI taxonomy): Eukaryota > Viridiplantae > Streptophyta > Magnoliopsida > Poales > Poaceae > Tripidium > Tripidium arundinaceum. Next base: position 20,067 of record JAHUYU010002078.1, on the reverse strand, counting down.
AACACGGAGGAGAGCTTGTTGCAGGAAGCCATGATGGAAACAGAGTAGGAGAGAGAGATCTTCTCCAGAAGCTAAGGTTTGTGTTGTGCGTGCATTGATGTTCTACCTAGTGCCGCGTGCATGTTTATATAGAGGCCGGGTACGTAGCTGCGGGCTGTGGCAGCAGGTAGGACGACGGTAGGTGGAGCGTCAAATATATATCGAGTGAATTTGGATTTGTCTCATTTGAGCAAAGCATTTATTTCATTTATATTTTAATCTGTTTATAAGGCAGGAGTATGTCTCTTTCCCTTCGGTCGAATGCACAACACGAAGTCGGTCTCGGCACCGCATCCGCATCTATATCCATATGCAATAGCATTACAGTTAGTTCGGTTACTGCAAAATTTTCACATTCTATTTTGCTGAATTCGATTCTATGTCTCCCTCGCAGAGCCGTCGTTGTCAATCTATAACGGTGTATTCAGTAGTCCATGCTATTGCTATGCATCGCTGTGACACTGTTTACGGACAGGCCAACCCGTCACGGCAACAGCATAAGGAAGGGCCTATGCAGTGTGTAGACAGACCAACGGTTGATATGTCGTCTTCGTTCCACGGAATGGATCTGTCGTGTACCAGTGATTGTGTATATATGTCCGGTCTCGAAGTGTCGGTGCACAACTGCAGACGCAGCAGGTATCTGCGGAGTGATGCAGAACGATTTGTAGTGATGTGGGCAACAATGGGAACATCCATCGATTTTTTATTATCCAAACTATTTTTTTATTATTTCACGGGACTCTTCCATTTTATTTTTGTACACTTTGTTTCCAATTTAATTTTTACCAGCAGTGTGGCTAGCCTATTTAATCTAATCAAATCATGCTTGAACCATTGTCATCTCCATCGAGAGTAACGTGAAAATAGAGAAAGAGAGTCGCATCTCATACAAATAAAAATGGAAGAGCCAATGTTTGCTAATCAAACCACACTTGAGGGAATGTCCAAGATATGATCTAACCCTCCGTCTCAAATTATAAGTCATTCCAAGAATTTTAGAGAGTCAAACTATCTCAAGTTTGACCAAATTTATATAATAAGATAATAACATTTGTGATGCCAACTAAATATCATTAGATTCTTCATTAATTATATTTTCATAGTATACCTATTTGATGTCATAAATCTTTGTAATTTTCTGTATAAATTTCGTCAAACATGAGATTATTTGACTCTCAAAGATTTTTGGAATGACTTATAATTTGGAATGGAGGGAGTATATCGGAGCTGCTAGCGTCCGGACGTCCATTCCGGGACGCTAGCATCGGACGCTACCACAAGCCGCACAGCTGAATCATCAGACGCTGCAGGCTGTAGCTGGATATGGAGAAAATTAATTCACGCGCGCGTGTACGAGGGATCCACTCGCACAGGCGAGGACCGCCCCGTTTTCCGTGCTGCTCCATTCCCGCACGCATGCACACCCGTGCCCGCCCCGCTTCCCGCACGCACGCGGGACCGCCTGCACCCATGTGGGCCCCACTCACCTGCCCCGCCTGTGGATGCGCGCCTAGATGCGTCTACCGGCCTCAGGCGCCCGCATGGTGACCCATGGTGGCACCCTAGCAGCTCAGCAGGTGGCTGCGGCAGGTGGGTCCTATTGCAACATATGCAACACCACATCTACTTTTGCAATATCCAGATGAAACATTTATCCGAAACAGTTGAAACACTTGCAACATACGTCTGAAACACCAGAAAAACACATGTGTAGCCTATTGCAAATATATGCACCATCCAGTAAAACACTTGTAACATACGTATGAAACACCAGAAACACTTGAAAACACACGCTTGCAGCATGCATGTATATGCAACATCCAGATCCACTTTTGCAACATCCAGATAAAACACTTCCAACATACGTCTGAAAGAGATGAAACATTTGGAACATATGATGGAGACGTGGTTCCCGATCTTCCATCAGGCTCGAGATAACTATCGTTGTGGCGGAGAATGACACACCGATCCGGCTTCAGATCGAAAGACCCGAACCCTACAATCTTAGCACCACAACTCCTCTGGTTATCAACCGTGGCGCTGGCCCGGTTGACCTCGCCCCGAAGGCTAATCCCTTCCTGCGCAACGAAGAACACAAGCAAGAACGAGAAAAAAAGCAACCAAATTGCAGATGAATGATTAATCTCACGAGTTAGGGTCTCACAAATCGAACAAGCGGCGAAACTGTTCTTGACAGAATAATCTAAGCAAAACCCCAAAGTGTAACGACGGTGGTGGCTACTGATTATATAGCCTAAGGGGCGTCCAAGGACCCCTATTCGTGTCCTTAAGGAGTCCTGACACATTACAAGGCCCAAACGGCCCAAAAGACGGCGACGCAGCGCCTTGACAGATTCTAGATGTCAATTTGTTTCGATGATTTCTGTTGATTCCTAAGGAATTTCGGTATGGGACCACTTCCATTGGCTTTCTTATCAAATTATCTTTCTATCCATATGTGGATCATCGAAAACGGAGTCCGTATGTGACCTGGGCGTCTGTTTTACTATAGACTGCTCCTGAAACCCGAGATGGACTCGAACTTAACATGGATTGGACCTCCAACTTGATTTGAACGCCCTTACTTGCCTTCTAAGGTGGTGGCCAAGGAGGAGGACGTCCTTAGGCATCTCTGAGGTATTCTCCACCTCCTTGGGGCGTGCTCCAACTTGGGCCAGGGTCCCAAGGGTGCAAAACAAGCCCATGACGACAACGTAACTCCCGACAGAAATAGTGACAGCATGTCTTGATGATTTGGAGGCCTTGCCGACATGATATTGAGGTGGGACCAGATCTATTTGAAAGCGTATCAAACAAGATTTCCATCAAGTGCTCATTGACCTCAATCGCACTCGAGATGGATGAGTTATGGCCTTCCCAATGAAGCACTGTCGGGCTGCCGACGAACCGAATGTTGAACTTTGATGAGCTTGCACTCCAAGATCGGTCTTGTTTATGGCATATCCATACTCTATCATCATCACCATCGTTCCTAAGCACATTTGAAATAGCGATATTAGGTAGTAACAAATTCCTAGTTTTATCATTATGCAAACATAGGAACGAGCTCACCTTATCTTTTACTTTCATGGGCGTATCCATAGATCCCCTCCCATCCAAGCTTCCTGCTCTAGCACCCACCCGCCCTCTGTGTCATCGTCATTGCCGCGCCCTACCTCATCCATCGAAGCAACCTGCCACGACCTTCTCCAGCGCGCGCCCCGCTCCGCCTCGCGGCCTTCTCTAGCGCGCGGTCCGCCTTCTCCACCAGAGCGACCCGCCAGTGATCTGTACACTGGTGATCTCCACGAACCGATGAGCCTCGATTCGATCCTAAGTAGCAAGGAGATGTTGCGCTGAAAGCGCATGTTGCAAACGTATGTTTCAAATGTTTCAGATGTTTCAGAGGTATGTTGCAAATGTTTTATATCGGTGTTGCAAAAATAGATCGGGATGTTGCACATGTTGCAATGGCTGAGGACATGACACCTATGGATACGCCCATGAAAGTAAAAGATAAGGTGAGCTCGTTCCTATGTTTGCATAATGATAAAACTAGGAATTTGTTACTACCTAATATCGCTATTTCAAATGTGCTTAGGAACGATGGTGATGATGATAGAGTATGGATATGCCATAAACAAGACCGATCTTGGAGTGCAAGCTCATCAAAGTTCAACATTCGGTTCGTCGGCAGCCCGACAGTGCTTCATTGGGAAGGCCATAACTCATCCATCTCGAGTGCGATTGAGGTCAATGAGCACTTGATGGAAATCTTGTTTGATACGCTTTCAAATAGATCTGGTCCCACCTCAATATCATGTCGGCAAGGCCTCCAAATCATCAAGACATGCTGTCACTATTTCTGTCGGGAGTTACGTTGTCGTCATGGGCTTGTTTTGCACCCTTGGGACCCTGGCCCAAGTTGGAGCACGCCCCAAGGAGGTGGAGAATACCTCAGAGATGCCTAAGGACGTCCTCCTCCTTGGCCACCACCTTAGAAGGCAAGTAAGGGCGTTCAAATCAAGTTGGAGGTCCAATCCATGTTAAGTTCGAGTCCATCTCGGGTTTCAGGAGCAGTCTATAGTAAAACAGACGCCCAGGTCACATACGGACTCCGTTTTCGATGATCCACATATGGATAGAAAGATAATTTGATAAGAAAGCCAATGGAAGTGGTCCCATACCGAAATTCCTTAGGAATCAACAGAAATCATCGAAACAAATTGACATCTAGAATCTGTCAAGGCGCTGCGTCGCCGTCTTTTGGGCCGTTTGGGCCTTGTAATGTGTCAGGACTCCTTAAGGACACGAATAGGGGTCCTTGGACGCCCCTTAGGCTATATAATCAGTAGCCACCACCGTCGTTACACTTTGGGGTTTTGCTTAGATTATTCTGTCAAGAACAGTTTCGCCGCTTGTTCGATTTGTGAGACCCTAACTCGTGAGATTAATCATTCATCTGCAATTTGGTTGCTTTTTTTCTCGTTCTTGCTTGTGTTCTTCGTTGCGCAGGAAGGGATTAGCCTTCGGGGCGAGGTCAACCGGGCCAGCGCACGGTTGATAACCAGAGGAGTTGTGGTGCTAAGATTGTAGGGTTCGGGTCTTTCGATCTGAAGCCGGATCGGTGTGTCATTCTCCGCCACAACGATAGTTATCTCGAGCCTGATGGAAGATCGGGAACCACGTCTCCATCATATGTTCCAAATGTTTCATCTCTTTCAGACGTATGTTGGAAGTGTTTTATCTGGATGTTGCAAAAGTGGATCTGGATGTTGCATATACATGCATGCTGCAAGCGTGTGTTTTCAAGTGTTTCTGGTGTTTCATACGTATGTTACAAGTGTTTTACTGGATGGTGCATATATTTGCAATAGGCTACACATGTGTTTTTCTGGTGTTTCAGACGTATGTTGCAAGTGTTTCAACTGTTTCGGATAAATGTTTCATCTGGATATTGCAAAAGTAGATGTGGTGTTGCATATGTTGCAATAGGACCCACCTGCCGCAGCCACCTGCTGAGCTGCTAGGGTGCCACCATGGGTCACCATGCGGGCGCCTGAGGCCGGTAGACGCATCTAGGCGCGCATCCACAGGCGGGGCAGGTGAGTGGGGCCCACATGGGTGCAGGCGGTCCCGCGTGCGTGCGGGAAGCGGGGCGGGCACGGGTGTGCATGCGTGCGGGAATGGAGCAGCACGGAAAACGGGGCGGTCCTCGCCTGTGCGAGTGGATCCCTCGTACACGCGCGCGTGAATTAATTTTCTCCATATCCAGCTACAGCCTGCAGCGTCTGATGATTCAGCTGTGCGGCTTGTGGTAGCGTCCGATGCTAGCGTCCCGGAATGGACGTCCGGACGCTAGCAGCTCCGATATACTCCCTCCATTCCAAATTATAAGTCATTCCAAAAATCTTTGAGAGTCAAATAATCTCATGTTTGACGAAATTTATACAGAAAATTACAAAGATTTATGACATCAAATAGGTATACTATGAAAATATAATTAATGAAGAATCTAATGATATTTAGTTGGCATCACAAATGTTATTATCTTATTATATAAATTTGGTCAAACTTGAGATAGTTTGACTCTCTAAAATTCTTGGAATGACTTATAATTTGAGACGGAGGGTTAGATCATATCTTGGACATTCCCTCAAGTGTGGTTTGATTAGCAAACATTGGCTCTTCCATTTTTATTTGTATGAGATGCGACTCTCTTTCTCTATTTTCACGTTACTCTCGATGGAGATGACAATGGTTCAAGCATGATTTGATTAGATTAAATAGGCTAGCCACACTGCTGGTAAAAATTAAATTGGAAACAAAGTGTACAAAAATAAAATGGAAGAGTCCCGTGAAATAATAAAAAAATAGTTTGGATAATAAAAAATCGATGGATGTTCCCATTGTTGCCCACATCACTACAAATCGTTCTGCATCACTCCGCAGATACCTGCTGCGTCTGCAGTTGTGCACCGACACTTCGAGACCGGACATATATACACAATCACTGGTACACGACAGATCCATTCCGTGGAACGAAGACGACATATCAACCGTTGGTCTGTCTACACACTGCATAGGCCCTTCCTTATGCTGTTGCCGTGACGGGTTGGCCTGTCCGTAAACAGTGTCACAGCGATGCATAGCAATAGCATGGACTACTGAATACACCGTTATAGATTGACAACGACGGCTCTGCGAGGGAGACATAGAATCGAATTCAGCAAAATAGAATGTGAAAATTTTGCAGTAACCGAACTAACTGTAATGCTATTGCATATGGATATAGATGCGGATGCGGTGCCGAGACCGACTTCGTGTTGTGCATTCGACCGAAGGGAAAGAGACATACTCCTGCCTTATAAACAGATTAAAATATAAATGAAATAAATGCTTTGCTCAAATGAGACAAATCCAAATTCACTCGATATATATTTTGACGCTCCACCTACCGTCGTCCTACCTGCTGCCACAGCCCGCAGCTACGTACCCGGCCTCTATATAAACATGCACGCGGCACTAGGTAGAACATCAATGCACGCACAACACAAACCTTAGCTTCTGGAGAAGATCTCTCTCTCCTACTCTGTTTCCATCATGGCTTCCTGCAACAAGCTCTCCTCCGTGTTGCTTGCTGTCCTGGCGCTCGTCACTGGGGGCGCGGTGCTGGTGCCAGTAGTGGACGCTGAGCACCTGCACTTCTACATGCATGACGTGACGGGTGGCCCCTCCCCGACGGCGGTGCGGGTGGTGAACGCCCCGCGTGGCTACTTCGGCAACATGTTCGTCATCGACGACGTGCTGACAGAGGGCACCTCGTCGTCGTCGACCAGGGTGGGGCGTGCGCAGGGGTACTACATGTGCGCATCGGTGGCCAACCTGGAGCTGCTGGTCACCATGAACGTGGTCCTCACGTCAGGCCCGTATGCCGGTAGCTCCATCACGGTGGTGGGCCGCGACGACATCAACGCGCCAGTGCGGGAGCTCTCGGTGGTCGGCGGCACCGGGCAGTTCAGGATGGCTCGTGGCTACGTGCTCTGGAAGACGGTCACACCCGAGATTATCGACCTCGAAATTTTCGTCAACCCATGAGCCAGCCGCCGCCGGTTGCTTGTGCACACAAGAATAATATAATGTCGGATTCGGACGTGGCATGCATGCATACATGTCCGTTCACCGATACGTATCTCGGTCCGGTCGGCGATAATAAGCTTCTACTTCCATGGTTCAATATACGTATACTACTACATATGTTATGTTATGTCACGCATCTCTTCAATTACAGTCATATAATTAAATAATTAATAAGAGAGTACTTCTACAGTACTCCATTGTAATCGCATCATCGCATAATTTGAGGTCTTTTTACAGCACAAGTAATTGTTAATACAATAGGGCGAACTGTACAACTGTTGGGCAGTGGAATAGTATCCTGTAGACCATACTAAGGGCCTGTTTGATACAAGAGCTAATCACTGGCTAGCTAAAAATTAGCTCAAATTAGCTCTAGTGAATCCAAACAGGAGGACTAATTTTTTTAGACAAGTATTCAACTAGTTATTAGCCAACTAGTTAGCCAAACTTGGCTAATTTGTAGCCCAACTAGTAACTAGCTTTAGCTCATCCAAATAGGCCCTAAATAATGTACAGGTGATAAACTCTAGCATTATTTCGATATTATCCAAAACCTCAATCGGCTATGCACCTTATATTTATAAGGTGGGGTGGCCTTATCAGGAAAGGGGTCAAAAACCCTTGCAAAAACACGTCAAAACTCGTTTAAGATCCAATCTGGCCCATAGAAACTGCCGGTTTTACTATGGGTCCAGCATAGAAAACTTTTAAAAATTGTAATTAATTCATCCGAACTCCACACCAAACTTGGCTAATTTGTAGCCCAACTAGTAACTAGCTTTAGCTCATCCAAATAGGCCCTAAATAATGTACAGGTGATAAACTCTAGCATTATTTCGATATTATCCAAAACCTCGATCGGCTAGACGAAAATACAGTGGGACACTTATTTTCATACGCAACAATAATTTCACAGGAATTGCATGACACACTTCAACTCCTGCAATAAAGGAAAAAAGATCAACCCCGGGTTCCAAATAGTATCTCTACATTTGATTTGTGATACTCCAATATGTTTGGCACAGTTTTCATATACGTATATATGATTTCACACGGCCCCGGAACTTACTTCTCCGTGGCCAGGGGCTGGAAGGAAAATAGTGGTCCCCTGTATAGCCCCTAACATGTTTTTTTATTTGCAATGCTAGCTGTTTTTAGCATTTCGCCAGTACAATATGGACTGTGGTAACAAATTAAAGGTTCTCATAATATACTCTAGCAACCATCAATTCTTAATTTCAAACAATAACATGCTACTATGACAAATATCTGATCGAGGAGAAAATTCACACTGAGGTGCTTTCCAATTTCAGGAGTGTTGATAGTCAAAATAGTTCAGAGTGCATAATGGACTTTGCTATCATATTTCTATCATCGAAACGGTCAGAAAACCTATTTGGATCTTCTCAATTGGAGGCCGGTTGAAGAAAACAGCTTTTTAGAGGGCTGGTCCAGCCGAAACCGGTGGTTCCCAAAATCGGCAAGGCCAGATTTTTCCAACTCCCTCAAATGGAATAATGGATTGTATCATTACGTTCCTCTCATTGAGCTGATCGGAAAGCATATATAGATCGCCTGGTGTGGAGTTCGGATGAATTAATTACAATTTTTTAAAAGTTTTCTATGCTGGACCCATAGTAAAACCGGCAGTTTCTATGGGCCAGATTGGATCTTAAACGAGTTTTGACGTGTTTTGCAAGGGTTTTTGACCCTTTCCTGATAAGGCCACCCCACCTTATAAATATAAGGTGCATAGCCGATTGAGGTTTTGGATAATATCGAAATAATGCTAGAGTTTATCACCTGTACATTATTTAGGGCCTATTTGGATGAGCTAAAGCTAGTTACTAGTTGGGCTACAAATTAGCCAAGTTTGGCTAACTAGTTGGCTAATAACTAGTTGAATACTTGTCTAAAAAAATTAGTCCTCCTGTTTGGATTCACTAGAGCTAATTTGAGCTAATTTTTAGCTAGCCAGTGATTAGCTCTTGTATCAAACAGGCCCTTAGTATGGTCTACAGGATACTATTCCACTGCCCAACAGTTGTACAGTTCGCCCTATTGTATTAACAATTACTTGTGCTGTAAAAAGACCTCAAATTATGCGATGATGCGATTACAATGGAGTACTGTAGAAGTACTCTCTTATTAATTATTTAATTATATGACTGTAATTGAAGAGATGCGTGACATAACATAACATATGTAGTAGTATACGTATATTGAACCATGGAAGTAGAAGCTTATTATCGCCGACCGGACCGAGATACGTATCGGTGAACGGACATGTATGCATGCATGCCACGTCCGAATCCGACATTATATTATTCTTGTGTGCACAAGCAACCGGCGGCGGCTGGCTCATGGGGTTGACGAAAATTTCGAGGTCGATAATCTCGGGTGTGACCGTCTTCCAGAGCACGTAGCCACGAGCCATCCTGAACTGCCCGGTGCCGCCGACCACCGAGAGCTCCCGCACTGGCGCGTTGATGTCGTCGCGGCCCACCACCGTGATGGAGCTACCGGCATACGGGCCTGACGTGAGGACCACGTTCATGGTGACCAGCAGCTCCAGGTTGGCCACCGATGCGCACATGTAGTACCCCTGCGCACGCCCCACCCTGGTCGACGACGACGAGGTGCCCTCTGTCAGCACGTCGTCGATGACGAACATGTTGCCGAAGTAGCCACGCGGGGCGTTCACCACCCGCACCGCCGTCGGGGAGGGGCCACCCGTCACGTCATGCATGTAGAAGTGCAGGTGCTCAGCGTCCACTACTGGCACCAGCACCGCGCCCCCAGTGACGAGCGCCAGGACAGCAAGCAACACGGAGGAGAGCTTGTTGCAGGAAGCCATGATGGAAACAGAGTAGGAGAGAGAGATCTTCTCCAGAAGCTAAGGTTTGTGTTGTGCGTGCATTGATGTTCTACCTAGTGCCGCGTGCATGTTTATATAGAGGCCGGGTACGTAGCTGCGGGCTGTGGCAGCAGGTAGGACGACGGTAGGTGGAGCGTCAAAATATATATCGAGTGAATTTGGATTTGTCTCATTTGAGCAAAGCATTTATTTCATTTATATTTTAATCTGTTTATAAGGCAGGGAGTATGTCTCTTTCCCTTCGGTCGAATGCACAACACGAAGTCGGTCTCGGCACCGCATCCGCATCTATATCCATATGCATAGCATTACAGTTAGTTCGGTTACTGCAAAATTTTCACATTCTATTTTGCTGAATTCGATTCTATGTCTCCCTCGCAGAGCCGTCGTTGTCAATCTATAACGGTTGTATTCAGTAGTCCATGCTATTGCTATGCATCGCTGTGACACTGTTTACGGACAGGCCAACCCGTCACGGCAACAGCATAAGGAAGGGCCTATGCAGTGTGTAGACAGACCAACGGTTGATATGTCGTCTTCGTTCCACGGAATGGATCTGTCGTGTACCAGTGATTGTGTATATATGTCCGGTCTCGAAGTGTCGGTGCACAACTGCAGACGCAGCAGGTATCTGCGGAGTGATGCAGAACGATTTGTAGTGATGTGGGCAACAATGGGAACATCCATCGATTTTTTATTATCCAAACTATTTTTTTATTATTTCACGGGACTCTTCCATTTTATTTTTGTACGCTTTGTTTCCAATTTAATTTTTACCAGCAGTGTGGCTAGCCTATTTAATCTAATCAAATCATGCTTGAACCATTGTCATCTCCATCGAGAGTAACGTGAAAATAGAGAAAGAGAGTCGCATCTCATACAAATAAAAATGGAAGAGCCAATGTTTGCTAATCAAACCACACTTGAGGGAATGTCCAAGATATGATCTAACCCTCCGTCTCAAATTATAAGTCATTCCAAGAATTTTAGAGAGTCAAACTATCTCAAGTTTGACCAAATTTATATAATAAGATAATAACATTTGTGATGCCAACTAAATATCATTAGATTCTTCATTAATTATATTTTCATAGTATACCTATTTGATGTCATAAATCTTTGTAATTTTCTGTATAAATTTCGTCAAACATGAGATTATTTGACTCTCAAAGATTTTTGGAATGACTTATAATTTGGAATGGAGGGAGTATATCGGAGCTGCTAGCGTCCGGACGTCCATTCCGGGACGCTAGCATCGGACGCTACCACAAGCCGCACAGCTGAATCATCAGACGCTGCAGGCTGTAGCTGGATATGGAGAAAATTAATTCACGCGCGCGTGTACGAGGGATCCACTCGCACAGGCGAGGACCGCCCCGTTTTCCGTGCTGCTCCATTCCCGCACGCATGCACACCCGTGCCCGCCCCGCTTCCCGCACGCACGCGGGACCGCCTGCACCCATGTGGGCCCCACTCACCTGCCCCGCCTGTGGATGCGCGCCTAGATGCGTCTACCGGCCTCAGGCGCCCGCATGGTGACCCATGGCGGCACCCTAGCAGCTCAGCAGGTGGCTGCGGCAGGTGGGTCCTATTGCAACATATGCAACACCACATCTACTTTTGCAATATCCAGATGAAACATTTATCCGAAACAGTTGAAACACTTGCAACATACGTCTGAAACACCAGAAAAACACATGTGTAGCCTATTGCAAATATATGCACCATCCAGTAAAACACTTGTAACATACGTATGAAACACCAGAAACACTTGAAAACACACGCTTGCAGCATGCATGGTTAAATGAAGTAAGCATTTGCATTTGGATCTCGATCTTCCATGAGTCTTTGTGTCATCTCAACTCTAGTCCATTTCTAGAAGTACAGAACTTATATCTTTTGAATAAGAAACTCTGCAGAGGGATACACATTAACCCCACCAAAAACAAGAGATATCACCCATAAGACCCGTCAATACATAAGGGATATCTTGGTGTCTCAACGTTTCACCAATTCGGTCAAGGGTATCCATGCACGGTTAGAGAGGTCCCCGGGTAATGGACTCCATGTACCCAGCGCCACCTTCACGCCAAATCCACGGATAGACCGGTCGCAATTAGGTACTTGGCTTGTCATCTCCATTTATGACAAGTGGTTTGTACAATTATATTCATGACCTAGTACCACGGATATACGGTCCTTAATCGGATAGCGAGCTATGTCATCCAAGACCATCACCTATCTTGCCATGACCCAACCCCTCGCCGACCATTCATCATCATTCAATTCAACACTGATCAAGTTTTAGATCATAATCCATTCATGTTGCATTAGTGGTCAAACATGCCCTATTACGAGCGAGTAAATGAGAAACCCGTCATTAGCTCGACTTCTACCAACTAAGCAAACTAAGCATGGATTATCGATACTTGAAAGTAAACAAATAATGTTTAAGTGGTGTGGTAACATCAAGGTATGAAAGCTCAATTAGGAGACTCATGGGTAAACTAATCATATCGTAACATAGCGATGAAATTAGTAACCATAGTTCATTAATGCATTTGCAAAGCACAGGGATGCATAGGGGCCTGCCATGAGTGGTTGGGTCATGGCAAGATAGGTGATGGTCTTGGATGACATAGCTCGCTATCCGATTAAGGACCGTATATCCGTGGTACTAGGTCATGAATATAATTGTACAAACCACTTGTCATAAATGGAGATGACAAGCCAAGTACCTAATTGCGACCGGTCTATCCGTGGATTTGGCGTGAAGGTGGCGCTGGGTACATGGAGTCCATTACCCGGGGACCTCTCTAACCGTGCATGGATACCCTTGACCGAATTGGTGAAACGTTGAGACACCAAGATATCCCTTATGTATTGACGGGTCTTATGGGTGATATCTCTTGTTTTTGGTGGGGTTAATGTGTATCCCTCTGCAGAGTTTCTTATTCAAAAGATATAAGTTCTGTACTTCTAGAAATGGACTAGAGTTGAGATGACACAAAGACTCATGGAAGATCGAGATCCAAATGCAAATGCTTACTTCATTTAACCATGCATGCTGCAAGCGTGTGTTTTCAAGTGTTTCTGGTGTTTCATACGTATGTTACAAGTGTTTTACTGGATGGTGCATATATTTGCAATAGGCTACACATGTGTTTTTCTGGTGTTTCAGACGTATGTTGCAAGTGTTTCAACTGTTTCGGATAAATGTTTCATCTGGATATTGCAAAAGTAGATGTGGTGTTGCATATGTTGCAATAGGACCCACCTGCCGCAGCCACCTGCTGAGCTGCTAGGGTGCCGCCATGGGTCACCATGCGGGCGCCTGAGGCCGGTAGACGCATCTAGGCGCGCATCCACAGGCGGGGCAGGTGAGTGGGGCCCACATGGGTGCAGGCGGTCCCGCGTGCGTGCGGGAAGCGGGGCGGGCACGGGTGTGCATGCGTGCGGGAATGGAGCAGCACGGAAAACGGGGCGGTCCTCGCCTGTGCGAGTGGATCCCTCGTACACGCGCGCGTGAATTAATTTTCTCCATATCCAGCTACAGCCTGCAGCGTCTGATGATTCAGCTGTGCGGCTTGTGGTAGCGTCCGATGCTAGCGTCCCGGAATGGACGTCCGGACGCTAGCAGCTCCGATATACTCCCTCCATTCCAAATTATAAGTCATTCCAAAAATCTTTGAGAGTCAAATAATCTCATGTTTGACGAAATTTATACAGAAAATTACAAAGATTTATGACATCAAATAGGTATACTATGAAAATATAATTAATGAAGAATCTAATGATATTTAGTTGGCATCACAAATGTTATTATCTTATTATATAAATTTGGTCAAACTTGAGATAGTTTGACTCTCTAAAATTCTTGGAATGACTTATAATTTGAGACGGAGGGTTAGATCATATCTTGGACATTCCCTCAAGTGTGGTTTGATTAGCAAACATTGGCTCTTCCATTTTTATTTGTATGAGATGCGACTCTCTTTCTCTATTTTCACGTTACTCTCGATGGAGATGACAATGGTTCAAGCATGATTTGATTAGATTAAATAGGCTAGCCACACTGCTGGTAAAAATTAAATTGGAAACAAAGCGTACAAAAAATAAAATGGAAGAGTCCCGTGAAATAATAAAAAAATAGTTTGGATAATAAAAAATCGATGGATGTTCCCATTGTTGCCCACATCACTACAAATCGTTCTGCATCACTCCGCAGATACCTGCTGCGTCTGCAGTTGTGCACCGACACTTCGAGACCGGACATATATACACAATCACTGGTACACGACAGATCCATTCCGTGGAAACGAAGACGACATATCAACCGTTGGTCTGTCTACACACTGCATAGGCCCTTCCTTATGCTGTTGCCGTGACGGGTTGGCCTGTCCGTAAACAGTGTCACAGCGATGCATAGCAATAGCATGGACTACTGAATACACCGTTATAGATTGACAACGACGGCTCTGCGAGGGAGACATAGAATCGAATTCAGCAAAATAGAATGTGAAAATTTTGCAGTAACCGAACTAACTGTAATGCTATTGCATATGGATATAGATGCGGATGCGGTGCCGAGACCGACTTCGTGTTGTGCATTCGACCGAAGGGAAAGAGACATACTCCTGCCTTATAAACAGATTAAAATATAAATGAAATAAATGCTTTGCTCAAATGAGACAAATCCAAATTCACTCGATATATATTTTGACGCTCCACCTACCGTCGTCCTACCTGCTGCCACAGCCCGCAGCTACGTACCCCGGCCTCTATATAAACATGCACGCGGCACTAGGTAGAACATCAATGCACGCACAACACAAACCTTAGCTTCTGGAGAAGATCTCTCTCTCCTACTCTGTTTCCATCATGGCTTCCTGCAACAAGCTCTCCTCCGTGTTGCTTGCTGTCCTGGCGCTCGTCACTGGGGGCGCGGTGCTGGTGCCAGTAGTGGACGCTGAGCACCTGCACTTCTACATGCATGACGTGACGGGTGGCCCCTCCCCGACGGCGGTGCGGGTGGTGAACGCCCCGCGTGGCTACTTCGGCAACATGTTCGTCATCGACGACGTGCTGACAGAGGGCACCTCGTCGTCGTCGACCAGGGTGGGGCGTGCGCAGGGGGTACTACATGTGCGCATCGGTGGCCAACCTGGAGCTGCTGGTCACCATGAACGTGGTCCTCACGTCAGGCCCGTATGCCGGTAGCTCCATCACGGTGGTGGGCCGCGACGACATCAACGCGCCCAGTGCGGGAGCTCTCGGTGGTCGGCGGCACCGGGCAGTTCAGGATGGCTCGTGGCTACGTGCTCTGGAAGACGGTCACACCCGAGATTATCGACCTCGAAATTTTCGTCAACCCATGAGCCAGCCGCCGCCGGTTGCTTGTGCACACAAGAATAATATAATGTCGGATTCGGACGTGGCATGCATGCATACATGTCCGTTCACCGATACGTATCTCGGTCCGGTCGGCGATAATAAGCTTCTACTTCCATGGTTCAATATACGTATACTACTACATATGTTATGTTATGTCACGCATCTCTTCAATTACAGTCATATAATTAAATAATTAATAAGAGAGTACTTCTACAGTACTCCATTGTAATCGCATCATCGCATAATTTGAGGTCTTTTTACAGCACAAGTAATTGTTAATACAATAGGGCGAACTGTACAACTGTTGGGCAGTGGAATAGTATCCTGTAGACCATACTAAGGGCCTGTTTGATACAAGAGCTAATCACTGGCTAGCTAAAAATTAGCTCAAATTAGCTCTAGTGAATCCAAACAGGAGGACTAATTTTTTTAGACAAGTATTCAACTAGTTATTAGCCAACTAGTTAGCCAAACTTGGCTAATTTGTAGCCCAACTAGTAACTAGCTTTAGCTCATCCAAATAGGCCCTAAATAATGTACAGGTGATAAACTCTAGCATTATTTCGATATTATCCAAAACCTCGATCGGCTAGACGAAAATACAGTGGGACACTTATTTTCATACGCAACAATAATTTCACAGGAATTGCATGACACACTTCAACTCCTGCAATAAAGGAAAAAAGATCAACCCCCGGGTTCCAAATAGTATCTCTACATTTGATTTGTGATACTCCAATATGTTTGGCACAGTTTTCATATACGTATATATGATTTCACACGGCCCCGGAACTTACTTCTCCGTGGCCAGGGGCTGGAAGGAAAATAGTGGTCCCCTGTATAGCCCCTAACATGTTTTTTTATTTGCAATGCTAGCTGTTTTTAGCATTTCGCCAGTACAATATGGACTGTGGTAACAAATTAAAGGTTCTCATAATATACTCTAGCAACCATCAATTCTTAATTTCAAACAATAACATGCTACTATGACAAATATCTGATCGAGGAGAAAATTCACACTGAGGTGCTTTCCAATTTCAGGAGTTGAAGTGTGTCATGCAATTCCTGTGAAATTATTGTTGCGTATGAAAATAAGTGTCCCCACTGTATTTTCGTCTAGCCGATCGAGGTTTTGGATAATATCGAAATAATGCTAGAGTTTATCACCTGTACATTATTTAGGGCCTATTTGGATGAGCTAAAGCTAGTTACTAGTTGGGCTACAAATTAGCCAAGTTTGGCTAACTAGTTGGCTAATAACTAGTTGAATACTTGTCTAAAAAAATTAGTCCTCCTGTTTGGATTCACTAGAGCTAATTTGAGCTAATTTTTAGCTAGCCAGTGATTAGCTCTTGTATCAAACAGGCCCTTAGTATGGTCTACAGGATACTATTCCACTGCCCAACAGTTGTACAGTTCGCCCTATTGTATTAACAATTACTTGTGCTGTAAAAAGACCTCAAATTATGCGATGATGCGATTACAATGGAGTACTGTAGAAGTACTCTCTTATTAATTATTTAATTATATGACTGTAATTGAAGAGATGCGTGACATAACATAACATATGTAGTAGTATACGTATATTGAACCATGGAAGTAGAAGCTTATTATCGCCGACCGGACCGAGATACGTATCGGTGAACGGACATGTATGCATGCATGCCACGTCCGAATCCGACATTATATTATTCTTGTGTGCACAAGCAACCGGCGGCGGCTGGCTCATGGGTTGACGAAAATTTCGAGGTCGATAATCTCGGGTGTGACCGTCTTCCAGAGCACGTAGCCACGAGCCATCCTGAACTGCCCGGTGCCGCCGACCACCGAGAGCTCCCGCACTGGCGCGTTGATGTCGTCGCGGCCCACCACCGTGATGGAGCTACCGGCATACGGGCCTGACGTGAGGACCACGTTCATGGTGACCAGCAGCTCCAGGTTGGCCACCGATGCGCACATGTAGTACCCCTGCGCACGCCCCACCCTGGTCGACGACGACGAGGTGCCCTCTGTCAGCACGTCGTCGATGACGAACATGTTGCCGAAGTAGCCACGCGGGGGCGTTCACCACCCGCACCGCCGTCGGGGAGGGGCCACCCGTCACGTCATGCATGTAGAAGTGCAGGTGCTCAGCGTCCACTACTGGCACCAGCACCGCGCCCCCAGTGACGAGCGCCAGGACAGCAAGCAACACGGAGGAGAGCTTGTTGCAGGAAGCCATGATGGAAACAGAGTAGGAGAGAGAGATCTTCTCCAGAAGCTAAGGTTTGTGTTGTGCGTGCATTGATGTTCTACCTAGTGCCGCGTGCATGTTTATATAGAGGCCGGGTACGTAGCTGCGGGCTGTGGCAGCAGGTAGGACGACGGTAGGTGGAGCGTCAAAATATATATCGAGTGAATTTGGATTTGTCTCATTTGAGCAAAGCATTTATTTCATTTATATTTTAATCTGTTTATAAGGCAGGAGTATGTCTCTTTCCCTTCGGTCGAATGCACAACACGAAGTCGGTCTCGGCACCGCATCCGCATCTATATCCATATGCAATAGCATTACAGTTAGTTCGGTTACTGCAAAATTTTCACATTCTATTTTGCTGAATTCGATTCTATGTCTCCCTCGCAGAGCCGTCGTTGTCAATCTATAACGGTGTATTCAGTAGTCCATGCTATTGCTATGCATCGCTGTGACACTGTTTACGGACAGGCCAACCCGTCACGGCAACAGCATAAGGAAGGGCCTATGCAGTGTGTAGACAGACCAACGGTTGATATGTCGTCTTCGTTCCACGGAATGGATCTGTCGTGTACCAGTGATTGTGTATATATGTCCGGTCTCGAAGTGTCGGTGCACAACTGCAGACGCAGCAGGTATCTGCGGAGTGATGCAGAACGATTTGTAGTGATGTGGGCAACAATGGGAACATCCATCGATTTTTTATTATCCAAACTATTTTTTTATTATTTCACGGGACTCTTCCATTTTATTTTTGTACGCTTTGTTTCCAATTTAATTTTTACCAGCAGTGTGGCTAGCCTATTTAATCTAATCAAATCATGCTTGAACCATTGTCATCTCCATCGAGAGTAACGTGAAAATAGAGAAAGAGAGTCGCATCTCATACAAATAAAAATGGAAGAGCCAATGTTTGCTAATCAAACCACACTTGAGGGAATGTCCAAGATATGATCTAACCCTCCGTCTCAAATTATAAGTCATTCCAAGAATTTTAGAGAGTCAAACTATCTCAAGTTTGACCAAATTTATATAATAAGATAATAACATTTGTGATGCCAACTAAATATCATTAGATTCTTCATTAATTATATTTTCATAGTATACCTATTTGATGTCATAAATCTTTGTAATTTTCTGTATAAATTTCGTCAAACATGAGATTATTTGACTCTCAAAGATTTTTGGAATGACTTATAATTTGGAATGGAGGGAGTATATCGGAGCTGCTAGCGTCCGGACGTCCATTCCGGGACGCTAGCATCGGACGCTACCACAAGCCGCACAGCTGAATCATCAGACGCTGCAGGCTGTAGCTGGATATGGAGAAAATTAATTCACGCGCGCGTGTACGAGGGATCCACTCGCACAGGCGAGGACCGCCCCGTTTTCCGTGCTGCTCCATTCCCGCACGCATGCACACCCGTGCCCGCCCCGCTTCCCGCACGCACGCGGGACCGCCTGCACCCATGTGGGCCCCACTCACCTGCCCCGCCTGTGGATGCGCGCCTAGATGCGTCTACCGGCCTCAGGCGCCCGCATGGTGACCCATTGGCGGCACCCTAGCAGCTCAGCAGGTGGCTGCGGCAGGTGGGTCCTATTGCAACATATGCAACACCACATCTACTTTGCAATATCCAGATGAAACATTTATCCGAAACAGTTGAAACACTTGCAACATACGTCTGAAACACCAGAAAAACACATGTGTAGCCTATTGCAAATATATGCACCATCCAGTAAAACACTTGTAACATACGTATGAAACACCAGAAACACTTGAAAACACACGCTTGCAGCATGCATGGTTAAATGAAGTAAGCATTTGCATTTGGATCTCGATCTTCCATGAGTCTTTGTGTCATCTCAACTCTAGTCCATTTCTAGAAGTACAGAACTTATATCTTTTGAATAAGAAACTCTGCAGAGGGATACACATTAACCCCACCAAAAACAAGAGATATCACCCATAAGACCCGTCAATACATAAGGGATATCTTGGTGTCTCAACGTTTCACCAATTCGGTCAAGGGTATCCATGCACGGTTAGAGAGGTCCCCGGGTAATGGACTCCATGTACCCAGCGCCACCTTCACGCCAAATCCACGGATAGACCGGTCGCAATTAGGTACTTGGCTTGTCATCTCCATTTATGACAAGTGGTTTGTACAATTATATTCATGACCTAGTACCACGGATATACGGTCCTTAATCGGATAGCGAGCTATGTCATCCAAGACCATCACCTATCTTGCCATGACCCAACCACTCATGGCAGGCCCCTATGCATCCCTGTGCTTTGCAAATGCATTAATGAACTATGGTTACTAATTTCATCGCTATGTTACGATATGATTAGTTTACCCATGAGTCTCCTAAT
>JAHUYU010003314.1:0-16657 GCA_030439765.1 Tripidium arundinaceum | reverse complement strand
CACTTCAACTGAAGCAAGGCGTGCGTGTTTTCCTTCGTCCATTGTGGCGGAGCACCACCCAGGGCTCCTGGAGGCCACAAGATCCATCCACCTATGTCTCTCTCCAGTAAGCTAGCCTACCACAATCTCTGTCTCAGAGCTTGGATCTTCTCATACCAGCTGTGAGTCCCTGTCGGTGCCCGCAGTACCTGCCTGTATCACCCACCTTCCTCAAAAGGCCCTCGTGGGTCGGAGCAACATATGTATGTTATGCAAAGCTAGAAACATCTTTTGCTGAGCGTGATCCAAAGCAAAGCGGGGGAAAGGAGGTCCATTCCATGCAAAGCGCTCTGCTGTGGTGTTCCGTCCATGGCTTTTGACCCAACTACCAAAGGCGAAGGGGGGGGAGGAGATGGCTCGAGGTTGGGTTGTGTGGTGTATTGAGTTCCTGCGGGTCCAGCCGGTCCAACAAAGTGTTGTGTGCCTGATGTGGAGCTCAACACCGTTGCGCTGCGCTGCGCCTTTCATCATCTGCTGCTGCCGCTTTACTTTCTCTCAACCCGCTGCATATGCCACCACTACCATTATATGTATGTATGTATTGTTTGTGGAATGGCTTTGCCACGCCTTATACGCGTTCTAATGATATGATAAACTCCTGCTTTGGCTGGGACCTGCCCAGAATAATGTTGCTTTCGTAGTTAGTTTGGTGTGCGTACTGTTATAGTACTACGCCAGTAGGAGTATTATTGTACAAATAGTCGTGGAAGCGTGCACTGTTTTGCGTGCACGTCCAGCACGGCAGCGAAGCAACATATCCTCAACTCATCAAGGAGGGGTTTCTCTGCTGGAGGAGGAGAGGAGCCTTGCTCGTCAAGTGTGCGTGCGTCTGTCTCCTGTCCTGTTGGCAATGATTGTTTGGATTGGAGGCTGCATCATGAATCGTCCTCTCTCTCCCTCGTCCCGTCGTCGTCCGTTACCCTTGGAGAGGGTGTGTGTGCGTGCCACTGTCGTCTGCCACTGCCTGGGTCTGCAGGGAACGGAGGGAGGGTCGGATTCCGAGTGCCAGTGTGGGCAGCAGCTGCACCGGCCGGCACGCGTGGGGGACGGAGCGTGCAGCGACCGTCTGCGGCGGAATGAGTGTCGTGGCAGGCGGGGACGCCTGCTTTCCTTCGGTTCGGTGCGCCGAGGGAGAGGTGAGGTGGGGTGGGGGACTGGAGAGGCATCATCGCATTCGCATGGAATGGAACGGAGGGCGGGCCGCGGATCCGCTCGATGGCTCGTCGCTCGCTCGGTCTGAAATTACGGCAATCCAGCTGACATCATAGACGACCCATGGGAATGCCATGGGACGGACGGACGGCGGCGCTCCAGAAGATCCCGCAGGGTAAAAGGCTGCGCGGCGGGCGGGCTGGCTGGCCAGCGGCAGCTTTCTACTTGCATGCGACGGCCGCACCATGAGCGCTGGATCGGCACGTGGCACGCCACGCTTGCTTGCGGTTTGCCACTGTCTGTCCGTCACCTCGGCGCGAGTCATTCCGCCGAGAGAGGCTTTTGTTTTTTTCTGCTTGTCGCTTGCGTGCTCGGTGGCTCCAAACTAAACGCGGCGCACATTCCCCTCCTGCCTTCTCGGTTCTCGGATCTCCTATCAACGCCGAAGGCAGGCTGGGCCTTATACGTGTGGCCCGTGCAGGCCTGCCATGGGCCGGCAGGGACCCAAGTCCCCACATCAAGACCAAGCTCGCAAGTTCCCATCCAACCCAAAATAACTTTCTATCTCCCTCAAAAAAAAAAAACACTTTCTATTCTCTTCTCATATCATCAGCAAAAAGAATCTCTTAGTTGAAAGCCAACAATCGTGTGAGGTGTTTGTTCGGAAATAGGAAGAAGAGGAATCACGTTTCAGCTTATAAATTATTCTGCTTTTGTTTACAAATGAATCACAAACGCACATCGATCGTATTTACAATAGTTGCTTTACCACTTCATACTTGTCACACATGCTTCTCTCACTCAAATTAAATAACATTCCCACGGCGGGCGGTCAATATAATCGCTGATTAAATCATGTGGTGAGGATGGGCGGGAGGATGTCGGACTTGTTGCCGAGCACCTTGGCGTTGGTGTCCGGGAAGGATTCCGTCGTCGCCACGACCTTGCCGTCGTCGAGCACGCTGACCGGGTACGCCATGAGGTGGCCCGGGAGGTCGCCCTGGAACGTGTCGCTCGCGAATATGTCCCAGTGCTGCTTCGCCACCCGGTTCATCCCGCGCACGCAAGCCAGGCTCGACGGTCGGAGGAGATCGCCGCCCACTGCCGCCACCGCCTGGCCCAGGTGCTCCTGCCACAGGGAGACCCGGAAGCCGTGGACCTGCCCCCTGGCCGGCCGGTTCCTGGTCGCCAGGTAGCCCGGCTGGTACGCGCCCATCGCGATCTCGGTGTCGCGGCCGCCGTCCATGGAGCGCTGGTTGAGGTTCGCCGATCCCACGATGATGTACTCGTCATCCACTGCATGAAACGACCACCAGTCAGACAGAAACCACTAGTATTATTGATTATTTCTAGATGAATCGATATGGTCGTGAGTAAAGTTAGTGTACCTATCATGGTCTTGGCGTGGACGTAGATCATGAAGCGCCTGGCCTGCTGCGCCCTCTCGTAGTCGGTGTTGGGGTCCGGGTGCTCCGGCGGCACGTACTCGCCGGGGCTTGGCGCCTCGCGGTTGCCGAGGCAGAAGAAGGTAAGGTAGTCCCTGGGGTCGGCCTGGAGTCCCTTGGCGCGAATGGCCAGCAGGACGTCCCTGTACATCATCTCCATGGTGCGGCGCTGCCAGTCCAGGATGGCCTGCACGGAGCCGCTCTCCGGCACGCCCTCCGGCCACAGGGGCACCACCACGTAGACGGCGAACCGCTCGCCGGCCTGGATCCTGCTGACGATCTTGAGCGACAGCTCCTTGGGGATGAGGTGCAGCGCGTTGATGTCCTCCACCGTCACGCCGTCGTTCTGCCGCCACGCGTAGGAGCTCCCCAGGAAGTACTGGTTCTCGATGTAGATGAAGTCCCGCGCCCGCCGGATGGCGTGGATGTACGCGTCTGGATGCTGCGCTCCATCACGTGGTCCTTGCCGCTCACCAGCCCCAGCGCCGCGGCCTCCCGGGGGGCGTCCGCGGAGCCCTCCGCCTCCGGGAACCCCGCCGCCGCGCCGCCGTCGATGGACCGGAACACCTGCACGTTCCACGACTCGGCGTCGCCCTGCGGGGCCGCCTCGCGCTCCGCCCACGCCTTGTTCAGCGCCACCAGCAGGTTGTCGCCCTTCCCCTGCTTCCTCCACCTCTGCTCGAAGTTCTCCAGCACGTCCCACGCCGCGGGGCCCTCGACGCGGCAGTGGATGTCGTGCCACGGCTCCCTCGGCCCGCCCTTGCTGATGGACGCGCCGGGGAAGTTGGGCTGGTGGAAGTCCTTGCTGTGCGTCGTGCCCAGCGTGCGGAACAGCGGGTGGTCCTGCGTGTCGTACCTCCCGTCGCACAGGTCGATGCCGCCGAGGAAGCTCACGAGGCCCGGCGGCGACTCCGGCCCCGGCCTGCCGCCGCCGTCGACGATCACCGTCTTCTGGTGGTGCGTGAACATGGTGGCCGTCTCGATGTCCTGCACGTAGCTCCGGTCCTTGTCGGGTTCCGCGGGCACAAGCACGCACTGCACGCGCGTGTCGCGGAAGAAGCTCGCCGTGTCCTGGTCGTGCGTGGCCATCAGCCCGTCGCGCCTGATGGGGCCGAGCCCCACCGACGTGCGGTCGTCCCACACCAGCATCAGCACCGTGACGCCCTCGTCCGCCTTCCGGATGAGGAGCTGGCCGAGATTCTCGGACGACGCCGACGGCTCCCGCGGGTCGCGCACCAGCACGACGTCGGTGTTCACGGACCACCCGGCGATGTACACCATCCTCCGGGCCCTGTTGATCGCGTCGAACACGTCCACCCAGCACCGGCGCGGCTCGTAGAAGCTGCCGTCCGCGAGCCCGATGCGCGGCGCGAAGTCGCCGGCGACGTGCGCGTCCTCGTACAGCCGCACCCGGCAGCCGCGGCGCTGCTTGAAGAAGGTGTAGGGCACGCCGCCGTACGCCGCGCTGCCGACCCCGGTGCCCCAGCCGGCGGTCGGGTCGGCGGCGACGTTGGTGAACTGGAGCTGGACGCGTATCTGGTCACCGCCTTCCAGCGGCTGGCGCTTCTCGTCGCGGATGGGGAGCCACAGCTCCACCTTCTGGCCGGCGACGACGCCTTCCGTGGCCAGGTAGGCGCGGCCGATGAGCGTGGCGCCGATGGCGTCGTCGGCCTTGACGGTGAAGATGATGTTGCTGGCGTCGTGCGCGCAGTAGATGCGGAAGGACTCGTCCCACTTCGGGGAGTGGACGAGGGGCACCATGCGCGTCCGCCCCACGCGCGCCTTGTCGATGTCCACCGTGGCGTATAGCTTGCCGTCCGTGCCGAGGCCGATGGCATTCTCCAGCTGTTGCAGCGCCCAAAAGGCATGCGGATCATGTACCGAGGATCCCAAGGATGGCAGGTGTAGTATATATAGTACCATAAAGAGTCGAGGATGAGGAAAACCTGGCCGTTGCAGCAGGACAGCTTCCTGATCCATGAGAAGACCTTCTTCATACATGTCTGATTGCAGACAAGTTCAAAATATTTGAGGAATATATCTGTTATTAATGAATGGCATTTGGAAGTAGAATGCAGTTTATATGATTGGTCCTATTTGTACCAGCCAAACTTTCTCAGCTCGTATCATCATATCAGTATATTATGAATAAAATGATAGACTGACAATGAAATGCTAGTATATTCATCGTTAAAAACACACCTTTGTTTTAAACATCACATTTCCGTAAAATCTACTAGTCTAATTTCAACCTTGTATAAATGGTAGTCTATTATTGGAGCGAGTATTTCAACTAAGCAACTTAGTAAGTCTACGGTAGTTTCTTCTGCATCTTTTCTGGAAACCAGCATTCAGCAGTCTCGGTCAAATCCCCGTCTCCTGCGTGGTAATGGTAAGGCCTAAGCACGACTTGCTATTTATTCCCAGAGAGGAAAAGATGGAGCTACGACATGACCTGTCACCCTGTACGAGCTGCGCGATTGGTCGTTAGGGTTCAAAATTTTGGTGAAATTTCATGAATTTCGGTGGCGGCTGAAAGAAAAATCCGAAATTTCATATTACACCTATAAACTTATATTTTCTATTGTCTATGTCGCATATTCTTCTACTTAATACATGTATAGTCATAATTCATACTAATATTTTGTTTAGATCTAAACGATTTAGAAAAAATATACTTAATGTCTAAGTCTCTAAAAAAAATTGGCTAAAATTTGCGAAATTCGGTAATTTCGGAGGTGGCTGGAATATTTCTAAAACCGAAATTGAAAACCCTCTCTCTGCGTCTTGGATCATCTAGGGACCGTTAATCTAGACAGGTGCTTTTCTGAATTCTGACGAAGACTTCCGAGGCACCCAGAAAGAAGAAAGCAAGCGCGACGACGACGCATCTCGCAAAACACCCCCGGTGGAAACCAAAACCCAGTATCGGCGGACTTGTCCTTTACTTCTCCTGGGCTCGCTAGCTGCTCTCTCTGTCTCTCTCTCTCTCTCTCTCTGCGTGTGCGTGCTCATAGTCATGGTCCGATCCCTTGCCGCGATACTCCGTCAGGAGCAGCCCTCTTAATTATTAGCTTGTCCGGGCCTCTCTTCTATTCTCGGATTGTTGCTGAAGCAAGGAAGGAGGGAAAGGTAGCGCCAAGTGACTCACCCACAGCCACCGCACCTGTTCGATCTCTTCTCCTCGGCGCTTTCCTCTCATCTCCATGGATATAATATACGATAGATCCTCGCAGCTAGCCGCAGCCCGCAGGCTGCGTGCTTTCTTGGGGCCGGCTATGGTGCTGGAGGGGCAGCAGTAATATATACTGCGCGCATACCTTGAGCTGGCCTTATCGGCTCGCCCGGCCCTCCGCGCGCTCTCCACAAGAAGATAGCGAGCACAGAGGCCAGCTAGGCTAGGCGGCGAAGAGGATCGGATCGGAGAACGATCGAAGCCGCCGCCGAACGACCGGCATGATGATGGCACAGCCACAGGCGACGCAGCGGCTGCTGCACGGGGTGATCGAGGCCAGGATCCTGGAGGCCGACCTGTCCGTCACGACAGACGGCAAGCTGCAGCCGACCAAGAAGGTATGTATAGTATATGCTGTGCTGCACGTACATGTTAATTTCTTGAGAAAAAACTGAACCTCACTTAGTCATCTAGACTAGTAGTAACTAGAATCCCCTATCTAGACTGATCTAATTTGGAGAGGAAATCACAAAGATTAGAAGAAGAAAAACATTTTTTTTCTTTTACTATTGTTGGACGCTAGTTGGTATAACTTGTATGAGCATGTATTATGAGTCCGGATCACATACGAGACATAGAAGGTATAAGGGTACAATTGTCTTATCGAATTTGCATTAGGTTTATTGACATGTAGAGAGGATGAACCCGAGGTGAGTTTCTAGAAACAATGGAAGAAGAAGTTTTTGCTCTTAATATTAGTTATTATTATGTTTTATAATTATAGACTATAGATCATATAGATACGGATAGATATTGATTATTGATTATATATACACATTATATAGATTATAGATAGATATAGATATACATATAGACATAGACATAGACACACATATGGATTTTGAAGCAAAGATAAATCTTTAGTCTTGTTGCTCGTCATAATCATAATTCATAACGACCTCTTCTAATGTTAATGACCCCGGCTGTTGCTTCTTATTGGGTTGGCCTACGGAGAGCCTACGCACTTTCGTCCTTTTATTGCAAAACTACAGCCACTTTGAGGAAACTAGAAATTTTAGCCATCATATCATAGAACTACAGCAATGTCAATTGTATGCATCACAAAAGTTAATGTTAAATGCTACCTTTCTTAATTTGTGAATTGTCACAAACTATATTCTCCTTATAGAGGATTTAAGTACAATGTTGTGATACGTTGAAGCCGAATTAATTTGTGATACACAGGTTTAAATATGCCAACGCGAAACAAATATAGTTTCCTGATGACCTGAAGCATGCAGGAGCGTAGTTTCGTAACAAAACAAAAATGTGGATTTTTTTTGCAAAAAAAATTATATATTAGAAAAGGGGTGTTATACAAGTCTTCCTCTGACTAATCTTGAAGCCCTACCGTAGACTTACTAAGTTGCTTAGTTGAAATACTCGCTCCAATAATAGACTACCATTTATACAAGGTTGAAATTAGACTAGTAGATTTTACGGAAATGTGATGTTTAAAACAAAGGTGTGTTTTTAACGATGAATATACTAGCATTTCATTGTCAGTCTATCATTTTATTCATAATATACTGATATGATGATACGAGCTGAGAAAGTTTGGCTGGTACAAATAGGACCAATCATATAAACTGCATTCTACTTCCAAATGCCATTCATTAATAACAGATATATTCCTCAAATATTTTGAACTTGTCTGCAATCAGACATGTATGAAGAAGGTCTTCTCATGGATCAGGAAGCTGTCCTGCTGCAACGGCCAGGTTTTCCTCATCCTCGACTCTTTATGGTACTATATATACTACACCTGCCATCCTTGGGATCCTCGGTACATGATCCGCATGCCTTTTGGGCGCTGCAACAGCTGGAGAATGCCATCGGCCTCGGCACGGACGGCAAGCTATACGCCACGGTGGACATCGACAAGGCGCGCGTGGGGCGGACGCGCATGGTGCCCCTCGTCCACTCCCGAAGTGGGACGAGTCCTTCCGCATCTACTGCGCGCACGACGCCAGCAACATCATCTTCACCGTCAAGGCCGACGACGCCATCGGCGCCACGCTCATCGGCCGCGCCTACCTGGCCACGGAAGGCGTCGTCGCCGGCCAGAAGGTGGAGCTGTGGCTCCCCATCCGCGACGAGAAGCGCCAGCCGCTGGAAGGCGGTGACCAGATACGCGTCCAGCTCCAGTTCACCAACGTCGCCGCCGACCCGACCGCCGGCTGGGGCACCGGGGTCGGCAGCGCGGCGTACGGCGGCGTGCCCTACACCTTCTTCAAGCAGCGCCGCGGCTGCCGGGTGCGGCTGTACGAGGACGCGCACGTCGCCGGCGACTTCGCGCCGCGCATCGGGCTCGCGGACGGCAGCTTCTACGAGCCGCGCCGGTGCTGGGTGGACGTGTTCGACGCGATCAACAGGGCCCGGAGGATGGTGTACATCGCCGGGTGGTCCGTGAACACCGACGTCGTGCTGGTGCGCGACCCGCGGGAGCCGTCGGCGTCGTCCGAGAATCTCGGCCAGCTCCTCATCCGGAAGGCGGACGAGGGCGTCACGGTGCTGATGCTGGTGTGGGACGACCGCACGTCGGTGGGGCTCGGCCCCATCAGGCGCGACGGGCTGATGGCCACGCACGACCAGGACACGGCGAGCTTCTTCCGCGACACGCGCGTGCAGTGCGTGCTGTGCCCGCGGAACCCCGACAAGGACCGGAGCTACGTGCAGGACATCGAGACGGCCACCATGTTCACGCACCACCAGAAGACGGTGATCGTCGACGGCGGCGGCAGGCCGGGGCCGGAGTCGCCGCCGGGCCTCGTGAGCTTCCTCGGCGGCATCGACCTGTGCGACGGGAGGTACGACACGCAGGACCACCCGCTGTTCCGCACGCTGGGCACGACGCACAGCAAGGACTTCCACCAGCCCAACTTCCCCGGCGCGTCCATCAGCAAGGGCGGGCCGAGGGAGCCGTGGCACGACATCCACTGCCGCGTCGAGGGCCCCGCGGCGTGGGACGTGCTGGAGAACTTCGAGCAGAGGTGGAGGAAGCAGGGGAAGGGCGACAACCTGCTGGTGGCGCTGAACAAGGCGTGGGCGGAGCGCGAGGCGGCCCCGCAGGGCGACGCCGAGTCGTGGAACGTGCAGGTGTTCCGGTCCATCGACGGCGGCGCGGCGGCGGGGTTCCCGGAGGCGGAGGCTCCGCGGACGCCCCCCGGGAGGCCGCGGCGCTGGGGCTGGTGAGCGGCAAGGACCACGTGATGGAGCGCAGCATCCAGGACGCGTACATCCACGCCATCCGGCGGGCGCGGGACTTCATCTACATCGAGAACCAGTACTTCCTGGGGAGCTCCTACGCGTGGCGGCAGAACGACGGCGTGACGGTGGAGGACATCAACGCGCTGCACCTCATCCCCAAGGAGCTGTCGCTCAAGATCGTCAGCAGGATCCAGGCCGGCGAGCGGTTCGCCGTCTACGTGGTGGTGCCCCTGTGGCCGGAGGGCGTGCCGGAGAGCGGCTCCGTGCAGGCCATCCTGGACTGGCAGCGCCGCACCATGGAGATGATGTACAGGGACGTCCTGCTGGCCATTCGCGCCAAGGGACTCCAGGCCGACCCCAGGGACTACCTTACCTTCTTCTGCCTCGGCAACCGCGAGGCGCCAAGCCCCGGCGAGTACGTGCCGCCGGAGCACCCGGACCCCAACACCGACTACGAGAGGGCGCAGCAGGCCAGGCGCTTCATGATCTACGTCCACGCCAAGACCATGATAGGTACACTAACTTTACTCACGACCATATCGATTCATCTAGAAATAATCAATAATACTAGTGGTTTCTGTCTGACTGGTGGTCGTTTCATGCAGTGGATGACGAGTACATCATCGTGGGATCGGCGAACATCAACCAGCGCTCCATGGACGGCGGCCGCGACACCGAGATCGCGATGGGCGCGTACCAGCCGGGCTACCTGGCGACCAGGAACCGGCCGGCCAGGGGGCAGGTCCACGGCTTCCGGGTCTCCTGTGGCAGGAGCACCTGGGCCAGGCGGTGGCGGCAGTGGGCGGCGATCTCCTCCGACCGTCGAGCCTGGCTTGCGTGCGCGGGATGAACCGGGTGGCGAAGCAGCACTGGGACATATTCGCGAGCGACACGTTCCAGGGCGACCTCCCGGGCCACCTCATGGCGTACCCGGTCAGCGTGCTCGACGACGGCAAGGTCGTGGCGACGACGGAATCCTTCCCGGACACCAACGCCAAGGTGCTCGGCAACAAGTCCGACATCCTCCCGCCCATCCTCACCACATGATTTAATCAGCGATTATATTGACCGCCCGCCGTGGGAATGTTATTTAATTTGAGTGAGAGAAGCATGTGTGACAAGTATGAAGTGGTAAAGCAACTATTGTAAATACGATCGATGTGCGTTTGTGATTCATTTGTAAACAAAAGCAGAATAATTTATAAGCTGAACGTGATTCCTCTTCTTCCTATTTCCGAACAAACACCTCACACGATTGTTGGCTTTCAACTAAGAGATTCTTTTTGCTGATGATATGAGAAGAGAATAGAAAGTGTTTTTTTTTTTTGAGGGAGATAGAAAGTTATTTTGGGTTGGATGGGAACTTGCGAGCTTGGTCTTGATGTGGGGACTTGGGTCCCTGCCGGCCCATGGCAGGCCTGCACGGGCCACACGTATAAGGCCCAGCCTGCCTTCGGCGTTGATAGGAGATCCGAGAACCGAGAAGGCAGGAGGGGAATGTGCGCCGCGTTTAGTTTGGAGCCACCGAGCACGCAAGCGACAAGCAGAAAAAAACAAAAGCCTCTCTCGGCGGAATGACTCGCGCCGAGGTGACGGACAGACAGTGGCAAACCGCAAGCAAGCGTGGCGTGCCACGTGCCCGATCCAGCGCTCATGGTGCGGCCGTCGCATGCAAGTAGAAAGCTGCCGCTGGCCAGCCAGCCCGCCCGCCGCGCAGCCTTTTACCCTGCGGGATCTTCTGGAGCGCCGCCGTCCGTCCGTCCATGGCATTCCCATGGGTCGTCTATGATGTCAGCTGGATTGCCGTAATTTCAGACCGAGCGAGCGACGAGCCATCGAGCGGATCCGCGGCCCGCCCTCCGTTCCATTCCATGCGAATGCGATGATGCCTCTCCAGTCCCCCACCCCACCTCACCTCTCCCTCGGCGCACCGAACCGAAGGAAAGCAGGCGTCCCCGCCTGCCACGACACTCATTCCGCCGCAGACGGTCGCTGCACGCTCCGTCCCCCACGCGTGCCGGCCGGTGCAGCTGCTGCCCACACTGGCACTCGGAATCCGACCCTCCCTCCGTTCCCTGCAGACCCAGGCAGTGGCAGACGACAGTGGCACGCACACGCACCCTCTCCAAGGGTAACGGACGACGACGGGACGAGGGAGAGAGAGGACGATTCATGATGCAGCCTCCAATCCAAACAATCATTGCCAACAGGACAGGAGACAGACGCACGCACACTTGACGAGCAAGGCTCCTCTCCTCCTCCAGCAGAGAAACCCCTCCTTGATGAGTTGAGGATATGTTGCTTCGCTGCCGTGCTGGACGTGCACGCAAAACAGTGCACGCTTCCACGACTATTTGTACAATAATACTCCTACTGGCGTAGTACTATAACAGTACGCACACCAAACTAACTACGAAAGCAACATTATTCTGGGCAGGTCCCAGCCAAAGCAGGAGTTTATCATATCATTAGAACGCGTATAAAGGCGTGGCAAAGCCATTCCACAAACAATACATACATACATATAATGGTAGTGGTGGCATATGCAGCGGGTTGAGAGAAAGTAAAGCGGCAGCAGCAGATGATGAAAGGCGCAGCGCAGCGCAACGGTGTTGAGCTCCACATCAGGCACACAACACTTTGTTGGACCGGCTGGACCCGCAGGAACTCAATACACCACACAACCCAACCTCGAGCCATCTCCTCCCCCCCCCTTCGCCTTTGGTAGTTGGGTCAAAAGCCATGGACGGAACACCACAGCAGAGCGCTTTGCATGGAATGGACCTCCTTTCCCCCCGGCTTTGCTTTGGATCACGCTCAGCAAAAGATGTTTCTAGCTTTGCATAACATACATATGTTGCTCCGACCCACGAGGGCCTTTTGAGGAAGGTGGGTGATACAGGCAGGTACTGCGGGCACCGACAGGGACTCACAGCTGGTATGAGAAGATCCAAGCTCTGAGACAGAGATTGTGGTAGGCTAGCTTACTGGAGAGAGACATAGGTGGATGGATCTTGTGGCCTCCAGGAGCCCTGGGTGGTGCTCCGCCACAATGGACGAAGGAAAACACGCACGCCTTGCTTCAGTTGAAGTGCTACTGCGATGCTGCGTGCCAGTCATTTGCCCATAGTATCATTAGAGCCTTGTGGTGGGTACACGGGAAGCCAAGAAAGCACCATTGGACCTTTTCTTCTTCCGTTATTCACCTCTGGTGCGTCCTGAAGCACCAACCTGAGATAATATCTTTGCCATCTTCACCTTATTACCAAATGCTAGTACTTCATATATGTAGAACAGCAGAAGCCAGTGGCTTCGAGAACCAGATAACAACTGTCCAGGAGCTAGAGCGAGACAGCTCCCAGCGTCTTGACCTTCAGCTTCAGATACTGCAAGTAGCAGATTGCTTCATCAAGAACAGCTATGGCGTCTTTGGCAATGCCCCCAGGGACAATATTCCTGAGCGCAGCAACAGTCTCTTGGATCCTCTCTCTTCTTCGCTTCTGATCATCAGGGCTGTCACCTTCTGCTGCTTCTACCTCCCCCAGAGAATGACACCTTGAGCGTTGAGTCAGTGGCCAGTGCTGGTGCTGCCACAGGTTCTGCACTGCCAGCCAAGAAGAGAAGACTCAGCTCTTGTACTGACAAGTCTGTTGTTGACACTGCCAGTTCAGCAAGGCCTGATCATTCCATCGAGCAGAAGCTTCTTGTGAATGACTGTGATGCGCAGTCGTGCTGCGTCGGTGAAGTGGAAAGCGACCATAAGTTTTCTCTGGGGGAGGTAGAAGCAGCAGAAGGTGACAGCCCTGATGATCAGAAGCGAAGAAGAGAGAGGATCCAAGAGACTGTTGCTGCGCTCAGGAATATTGTCCCTGGGGGCATTGCCAAAGACGCCATAGCTGTTCTTGATGAAGCAATCTGCTACTTGCAGTATCTGAAGCTGAAGGTCAAGACGCTGGGAGCTGTCTCGCTCTAGCTCCTGGACAGTTGTTATCTGGTTCTCGAAGCCACTGGCTTCTGCTGTTCTACATATATGAAGTACTAGCATTTGGTAATAAGGTGAAGATGGCAAAGATATTATCTCAGGTTGGTGCTTCAGGACGCACCAGAGGTGAATAACGGAAGAAGAAAAGGTCCAATGGTGCTTTCTTGGCTTCCCGTGTACCCACCACAAGGCTCTAATGATACTATGGGCAAATGACTGGCACGCAGCATCGCAGTAGCACTTCAACTGAAGCAAGGCGTGCGTGTTTTCCTTCGTCCATTGTGGCGGAGCACCACCCAGGGCTCCTGGAGGCCACAAGATCCATCCACCTATGTCTCTCTCCAGTAAGCTAGCCTACCACAATCTCTGTCTCAGAGCTTGGATCTTCTCATACCAGCTGTGAGTCCCTGTCGGTGCCCGCAGTACCTGCCTGTATCACCCACCTTCCTCAAAAGGCCCTCGTGGGTCGGAGCAACATATGTATGTTATGCAAAGCTAGAAACATCTTTTGCTGAGCGTGATCCAAAGCAAAGCCGGGGGGAAAGGAGGTCCATTCCATGCAAAGCGCTCTGCTGTGGTGTTCCGTCCATGGCTTTTGACCCAACTACCAAAGGCGAAGGGGGGGGAGGAGATGGCTCGAGGTTGGGTTGTGTGGTGTATTGAGTTCCTGCGGGTCCAGCCGGTCCAACAAAGTGTTGTGTGCCTGATGTGGAGCTCAACACCGTTGCGCTGCGCTGCGCCTTTCATCATCTGCTGCTGCCGCTTTACTTTCTCTCAACCCGCTGCATATGCCACCACTACCATTATATGTATGTATGTATTGTTTGTGGAATGGCTTTGCCACGCCTTTATACGCGTTCTAATGATATGATAAACTCCTGCTTTGGCTGGGACCTGCCCAGAATAATGTTGCTTTCGTAGTTAGTTTGGTGTGCGTACTGTTATAGTACTACGCCAGTAGGAGTATTATTGTACAAATAGTCGTGGAAGCGTGCACTGTTTTGCGTGCACGTCCAGCACGGCAGCGAAGCAACATATCCTCAACTCATCAAGGAGGGGTTTCTCTGCTGGAGGAGGAGAGGAGCCTTGCTCGTCAAGTGTGCGTGCGTCTGTCTCCTGTCCTGTTGGCAATGATTGTTTGGATTGGAGGCTGCATCATGAATCGTCCTCTCTCTCCCTCGTCCCGTCGTCGTCCGTTACCCTTGGAGAGGGTGCGTGTGCGTGCCACTGTCGTCTGCCACTGCCTGGGTCTGCAGGGAACGGAGGGAGGGTCGGATTCCGAGTGCCAGTGTGGGCAGCAGCTGCACCGGCCGGCACGCGTGGGGGACGGAGCGTGCAGCGACCGTCTGCGGCGGAATGAGTGTCGTGGCAGGCGGGGACGCCTGCTTTCCTTCGGTTCGGTGCGCCGAGGGAGAGGTGAGGTGGGGTGGGGGACTGGAGAGGCATCATCGCATTCGCATGGAATGGAACGGAGGGCGGGCCGCGGATCCGCTCGATGGCTCGTCGCTCGCTCGGTCTGAAATTACGGCAATCCAGCTGACATCATAGACGACCCATGGGAATGCCATGGGACGGACGGACGGCGGCGCTCCAGAAGATCCCGCAGGGTAAAAGGCTGCGCGGCGGGCGGGCTGGCTGGCCAGCGGCAGCTTTCTACTTGCATGCGACGGCCGCACCATGAGCGCTGGATCGGCACGTGGCACGCCACGCTTGCTTGCGGTTTGCCACTGTCTGTCCGTCACCTCGGCGCGAGTCATTCCGCCGAGAGAGGCTTTTGTTTTTTTCTGCTTGTCGCTTGCGTGCTCGGTGGCTCCAAACTAAACGCGGCGCACATTCCCCTCCTGCCTTCTCGGTTCTCGGATCTCCTATCAACGCCGAAGGCAGGCTGGGCCTTATACGTGTGCCCGTGCAGGCCTGCCATGGGCCGGCAGGGACCCAAGTCCCCACATCAAGACCAAGCTCGCAAGTTCCCATCCAACCCAAAATAACTTTCTATCTCCCTCAAAAAAAAAAAAACACTTTCTATTCTCTTCTCATATCATCAGCAAAAAGAATCTCTTAGTTGAAAGCCAACAATCGTGTGAGGTGTTTGTTCGGAAATAGGAAGAAGAGGAATCACGTTTCAGCTTATAAATTATTCTGCTTTTGTTTACAAATGAATCACAAACGCACATCGATCGTATTTACAATAGTTGCTTTACCACTTCATACTTGTCACACATGCTTCTCTCACTCAAATTAAATAACATTCCCACGGCGGGCGGTCAATATAATCGCTGATTAAATCATGTGTGACAAGTATGAAGTGGTAAAGCAACTATTGTAAATACGATCGATGTGCGTTTGTGATTCATTTGTAAACAAAAGCAGAATAATTTATAAGCTGAAACGTGATTCCTCTTCTTCCTATTTCCGAACAAACACCTCACACGATTGTTGGCTTTCAACTAAGAGATTCTTTTTGCTGATGATATGAGAAGAGAATAGAAAGTGTTTTTTTTTTTTGAGGGAGATAGAAAGTTATTTTGGGTTGGATGGGAACTTGCGAGCTTGGTCTTGATGTGGGGACTTGGGTCCCTGCCGGCCCATGGCAGGCCTGCACGGGCCACACGTATAAGGCCCAGCCTGCCTTCGGCGTTGATAGGAGATCCGAGAACCGAGAAGGCAGGAGGGGAATGTGCGCCGCGTTTAGTTTGGAGCCACCGAGCACGCAAGCGACAAGCAGAAAAAAACAAAAGCCTCTCTCGGCGGAATGACTCGCGCCGAGGTGACGGACAGACAGTGGCAAACCGCAAGCAAGCGTGGCGTGCCACGTGCCGATCCAGCGCTCATGGTGCGGCCGTCGCATGCAAGTAGAAAGCTGCCGCTGGCCAGCCAGCCCGCCCGCCGCGCAGCCTTTTACCCTGCGGGATCTTCTGGAGCGCCGCCGTCCGTCCGTCCCATGGCATTCCCATGGGTCGTCTATGATGTCAGCTGGATTGCCGTAATTTCAGACCGAGCGAGCGACGAGCCATCGAGCGGATCCGCGCCCGCCCTCCGTTCCATTCCATGCGAATGCGATGATGCCTCTCCAGTCCCCCACCCCACCTCACCTCTCCCTCGGCGCACCGAACCGAAGGAAAGCAGGCGTCCCCGCCTGCCACGACACTCATTCCGCCGCAGACGGTCGCTGCACGCTCCGTCCCCCACGCGTGCCGGCCGGTGCAGCTGCTGCCCCACACTGGCCACTCGGAATCCGACCCTCCCTCCGTTCCCTGCAGACCCAGGCAGTGGCAGACGACAGTGGCACGCACACGCACCCTCTCCAAGGGTAACGGACGACGACGGGACGAGGGAGAGAGAGGACGATTCATGATGCAGCCTCCAATCCAAACAATCATTGCCAACAGGACAGGAGACAGACGCACGCACACTTGACGAGCAAGGCTCCTCTCCTCCTCCAGCAGAGAAACCCCTCCTGATGAGTTGAGGATATGTTGCTTCGCTGCCGTGCTGGACGTGCACGCAAAACAGTGCACGCTTCCACGACTATTTGTACAATAATACTCCTACTGGCGTAGTACTATAACAGTACGCACACCAAACTAACTACGT
>JAHUYU010003101.1:0-19748 GCA_030439765.1 Tripidium arundinaceum | reverse complement strand
GGTGGGTGTTTCGTCCGTCGGGCGAACGATTGTTCTGGATATGTTTTAGTTGTAGAGATATGATCTTGTCAATCCAAAATGAAGGATCCAATAACTTCCAAAAATCATGTGATTAGATGTGCTTAGATTTGGCATCATAGTTTTTGTAGTTTTGGATTTAATTTTAAAAAATTTAATTTCAAAACTACAAAATCTATAATATCATATTGAGACAAATGCACTGTATTTGACTTTTAGCATTTACTTAAAAATTTACATGATTCTTTGAGATCCCTAGACCATTCCTTTTGGATTGACAAGAGAAGATCTAGAGAAGGAACGTGAAACAGAGGGAACTTTAAATGTCCTTACAAAAATAAAATTGTTCCCATAATATGAAACTCATTGGTTTTGTTTTACTAGAGTATGAGTATTACTTTACACAAAATCATTTTACAATAGAATGATTTTCAAAAGTTGAAAAATGAGGGAGATACTATATATAATTCTAGTATAAATAGTACTATTGCGAGTAAAACAAATGAGGGAGGTAGATGTGTTGAAAAATAAGGGAGGCAGATGTGCTGGTTTTGTTTTGCAATTTTGTTCGAACATACTATTTTGCTACTAAAATTGCACGAGTTTACTAACATGACGTTTTAGCAAAATTATGCAAGTTGTCTTAGGCCTCTGCAGCATGAATGCGTTTACTAACACAATGTTTGAATGTCTTTTATCTGCTCTTTTATTAGATTATAGACCGTCTCAAAACTCACACTTCCGGTTTAACTCAAGTGTACTTCTATGTAGTACACAAAGAGTACATACACAAAGAGTACGAACAAAACAGCCAATGTAAGTTTTATCTCAAAAAAAAAAAAAAAACAGGCAATGTAAGTTTGAGCTTGATTCACGATTCCAAATAAAAGAATTATATAGCTACTAAATAATAAGACATGACAACACATTCTCCATCCGACAAAAAATATGCGAAAGCCTAGAGATGGTATCTCTACTCCACTTAAAGAGGACAACGAGTAGGATAAGAAATTAAAAGGCTATACCTATAAGCATATAAATATTTGCTTGTGGTGATGGAAAGTGAGTGTGACGAGAAACAAAAAAGCATATGGAGTTCTGTTTCATGCTTTCTCACTTGTGCAAGGTGTAGTGAATAGGGCAAATGTCATTTCAGCACCAGACAATGACGAAAGATAATTCTTGTTCTTGTATGGAGACCCAAACAAAACTCAAAGCAACCAAAATAGAATCTTTCTATGAAGCGCTTAGCTAAACTGATATGTAATTGAGGGCAAAGTAAGTAACTTGATAAGAGAGCACAATGGGTGTGTCGATGATGCTCCAGCTGTGAACTGGTAGTAAACCAAGATACTTTGTCCTTCGACATTTCAACCTCCACTCGCATGCCCCCTCTGCACAAGGGTTTATCAATCGGCCATCTAATCGCGAAAGATGCATGCTCTGATTAAATGCCGTTCTAAAAAGACACCAAATGTATCCCAAAGAAACCAAATGCCTCTTCTTACCAAACTAAAAAACTAAAAATATACCATGTATGGCCACATATAATAATGGATACCATGAACAAGATGAATACACAAGTA
The DNA here is from genome assembly GCA_030439765.1 of Tripidium arundinaceum. Taxonomy (NCBI): domain Eukaryota; kingdom Viridiplantae; phylum Streptophyta; class Magnoliopsida; order Poales; family Poaceae; genus Tripidium; species Tripidium arundinaceum. The sequence goes on along the minus strand of JAHUYU010003101.1, from coordinate 18,144 downwards.
AACTAACTTCGTCTGAGGCTATTCACAGAGGTATACTGGTATACTCCCTCCATCCTAAAATAAGTATGCTTCACTTCTAGCATTTAAATTTTTTTCTTAAAATAAATGCATTTATAGGTATGGTCCATCTGGTTGTAGTAGTTTTTTTTTACTTTCTCTACTTCTAAAGTGCAATCCTGAAATAGGTTTTGACTAAGGTATATTATCAACATACGTATACATTATACTGTAGACATTTCACAAAGTTCTATGTTTCATGTATTTTTTTAAAAAAATTCCCGCGCACGCGCATCTTGATGCACTAGTAAACAAAGTCAAGCGCATGTAAAAGTTTGATTTGTTGGCTTGCTGTCATGCTTGCAGCTATCAGCTATGATGTTCATGCTCACCTCTGTTCTTTTTTCTCGAACACACAGCAGAACTACTTATCTTTGTATTATAGGGAAAGAATGCTCACCTCTGTTCTTACTAAACACAATCACCACAAGCAATGCTTGCACGACCCATGGGAACCATTTTATCCGTATGGTAGGTTAAGTATAAGTGTATAACCATATATCCATGATAACCTCAGCAACAGTATGTTATGCATCCCGACTAAACCATGACACCATGACCGGGCAAAAAAGCCAATGCATTATTATTTATTAACTTGCAAAAAGGCAGAGGGAAAACAGAGCATGGTGGATGCAAAGTAGTGGAAGAGCATGGGGCCCTCGCCATTGTCCGTGCACGGCCAATGCCGTCTCCTCTCCCCTTGCCCAGCCCAGCCTACAAATAGCACCCCAGCTGAGCAACCACACCATACATGCTTGCAACAAAGCTTGTGTTGTGCAACAACAGCAGCACAGACATCTAGCTCGAGAGTCAGGACTACTAGCCAAGACCACACAACTTCCAAGATCAAGCGCTTCCAAATTCCGAGCTTCTCCTTGCGGCGCAGCAGTGTGCATGCTCTGCCCGCTTCTCTGATCTGAGGTAAGAAGCCTGACACGCCGGTTAAGTTAGTCGGTTACTCAAGACTCTTTTGCAACAAGCGCCAGTCATCTGTTGCTCACGTCTCTTTACGATCGTGCCCCTTCACAGGGAGCAAGCGCGACTGCCACTTCACATCTTTCTCCAGGCGGCGAAGATGTCGGTGGCGGTGTGCCGTGGCCCAGCTGTTCCGGCCTTCGAGGCGCCCTGCTGGCTGCGCCCTGTCGAGCCGTACAAGCAGCCGGAGGTCGTCGTCGACGACCGGCCTGCGCGGGTGGACATATGGAACGCCATCCAGGCCGACGTCGACAAGGTGGCCGCCGGCGCTAAGAAGGCGTCCAAGCCGTACGTGCACCCGCTCGTGCGCCGGTCGTCGAGCCTGATGAGCCAGAAGAGCCTCGAGGTCTGCACGGAGAGCCTCGGCAACGAGACCGGCTCTGGCGACTTCACGTCGTCCCTGGACATGGCCAGCCTATTCGACTCGCCGCTGCCGGCGGCGGCTCCCGCAGCGGAGGAGTCCTTCTGGCAGCTCGACGCGGATCGCTGCTGCGAGGAGGAGCAGTGGGAAAGCAAGGATCTCGCGGCGGTGAACTACCACTGCTCGGCCGGGACGCGGTCACCGCGCCGCTCGTTCCCGCCGCCGCTGCCGTCCATGTCGCGCCGCGACGGGCCGTGCCTGCAGATGCGCCCGCGCCGCCTGGACGGGCGCCTCGTGGTCGAGGCCGTGGCGGTGAGGCCGCGCGGGTACCTCCACGCGAGGCGCCAGGGCGGACGCCTCCGCCTCTCCTTCGTCGAGTGCTCTGCTCGCGACCAGAGCGCGGCGAGCAAGATCACCGAGGCCGCAGCACAGGCGCCGTACTTCCGCACCGTGGAGCCCAGGAACGTTCAAGAGGAAGAGGCGCCGTGGAAATGGAGGACGACGACGAGGTGATGGAGGAAGAGGAGGAGGTTGAGGTGGTGGACAGGGGCACCGTCGTTGAGGTCAAGGTGAGCACGCAGCCGCAGACGCCCACCGCGGCCAAGGTGCACCGCTCGACGCTCGTGATCAACAAGTTCGTCGGCAGCACGCCGCTGTCCGTTGACCAACCCCGGTGCCACGCCGACACGACACAGCCCGAGGCGGACACCTGCGACGAGACGGCAGCACAGTCACCACGCCCGACCCTGCGCCGGGTGCCGTCGTCCACGACGACGCTGGCGGCCCGCGGTCGCCGTGGCCTCGACGGGGACCGACGTCCCGCCGGCTCCGGAGGACGACGACGAGTGCGGCGGGCTGCACCTTTCCGCCTCCGCCGCGGCCGAGACCAAACAGCTCCTGCTGTTCACGTCGCGGAGGGGGGACAAGCAGGACCTGCTGCAGAGCGTGCGGCGGTGCCGGCAGCTGCGGCAGAAGAAGCTCTTCATCCTGGAGCCCTACTGCATTGCCACCTCCTGAACGAAACCATCCATCACAGCCACACTACACAGCTGCGAATGCGACAGTTCGGTCGCGTCGCCATTGCTACTTGCTAGCCTTAAATTAATCGCTAGCTAATCAAGCACGGTCCTCATTAGCCGATTATAATAACCCTTGTCAGTCCGTCGTCGTCACACAGTGGCTGCTGCATGCTGGGTTTTTTTTTTTTTTGCGACACATCTTTCCCATGTGTTGCTTGGTGTTTCGCTTTTTGACTGCGCGTGCATCGGCTAGCAGTCGCCGTTTGGTCCCTTGCAGTGGCCTCGTGCGTGCTGTAGTTGTTGTTGCTCTAGTAGTTTGTCCCCCTGTATTTGTAGTGTGATTTGAGTAAGAATTTATCAATGAATTAACAGATTTGCTGTTGTGAATCTACTACTGTATTTGGATGAGGCGTCCATCAGAGAGTTTGCCATTTTCAGACTCATGGCGATTTTTACTGGTTTCCACCGAATCTTTGTGGACTTGTGGTGATGATGGATTCCTGCATTACGCCTACTCTACTACTTGTGTGTCATATCCTGGAGAAGATTTTGGAGAAGACGTACGTGCGTACCGAACAATTGTCGAAATGGGAAAAAGGATGGAGATAAAAAGGTAGTACTACACACACACAGAGTATAGCGTGTCTTGCTGCTTTGGGTAACCCTAGATCGATCACGGAGAGTGGAGATAGACTGATATACGTGACGCTAAGTTGCTATATTCATTGATAAATTCTTACTCAAATCACACTACAAATACAGGGGGACAAACTACTAGAGCAACAACAACTACAGCACGCACGAGGCCACTGCAAGGGACCAAACGGCGACTGCTAGCCGATGCACGCGCAGTCAAAAAGCGAAACACCAAGCAACACATGGGAAAGATGTGTCGCAAAAAAAAAAAAAAACCCAGCATGCAGCAGCCACTGTGTGACGACGACGGACTGACAAGGGTTATTATAATCGGCTAATGAGGACCGTGCTTGATTAGCTAGCGATTAATTTAAGGCTAGCAAGTAGCAATGGCGACGCGACCGAACTGTCGCATTCGCAGCTGTGTAGTGTGGCTGTGATGGATGGTTTCGTTCAGGAGGTGGCAATGCAGTAGGGCTCCAGGATGAAGAGCTTCTTCTGCCGCAGCTGCCGGCACCGCCGCACGCTCTGCAGCAGGTCCTGCTTGTCCCCCCTCCGCGACGTGAACAGCAGGAGCTGTTTGGTCTCGGCCGCGGCGGAGGCGGAAAGGTGCAGCCCGCCGCACTCGTCGTCGTCCTCCGGAGCCGGCGGGACGTCGGTCCCCGTCGAGGCCACGGCGACCGCGGCCGCCAGCGTCGTCGTGGACGACGGCACCCGGCGCAGGGTCGGGCGTGGTGACTGTGCTGCCGTCTCGTCGCAGGTGTCCGCCTCGGGCTGTGTCGTGTCGGCGTGGCACCGGGGTTGGTCAACGGACAGCGGCGTGCTGCCGACGAACTTGTTGATCACGAGCGTCGAGCGGTGCACCTTGGCCGCGGTGGGCGTCTGCGGCTGCGTGCTCACCTTGACCTCAACGACGGTGCCCCTGTCCACCACCTCAACCTCCTCCTCTTCCTCCATCACCTCGTCGTCGTCCTCCATTTCCACGGCCGCCTCTTCCTCTTGAACGTTCCTGGGCTCCACGGTGCGGAAGTACGGCGCCTGTGCTGCGGCCTCGGTGATCTTGCTCGCCGCGCTCTGGTCGCGAGCAGAGCACTCGACGAAGGAGAGGCGGAGGCGTCCGCCCTGGCGCCTCGCGTGGAGGTACCCGCGCGGCCTCACCGCCACGGCCTCGACCACGAGGCGCCCGTCCAGGCGGCGCGGGCGCATCTGCAGGCACGGCCCGTCGCGGCGCGACATGGACGGCAGCGGCGGCGGGAACGAGCGGCGCGGTGACCGCGTCCCGCCGAGCAGTGGTAGTTCACCGCCGCGAGATCCTTGCTTTCCCACTGCTCCTCCTCGCAGCAGCGATCCGCGTCGAGCTGCCAGAAGGACTCCTCCGCTGCGGGAGCCGCCGCCGGCAGCGGCGAGTCGAATAGGCTGGCCATGTCCAGGGACGACGTGAAGTCGCCAGAGCCGGTCTCGTTGCCGAGGCTCTCCGTGCAGACCTCGAGGCTCTTCTGGCTCATCAGGCTCGACGACCGGCGCACGAGCGGGTGCACGTACGGCTTGGACGCCTTCTTAGCGCCGGCGGCCACCTTGTCGACGTCGGCCTGGATGGCGTTCCATATGTCCACCCGCGCAGGCCGGTCGTCGACGACGACCTCCGGCTGCTTGTACGGCTCGACAGGGCGCAGCCAGCAGGGCGCCTCGAAGGCCGGAACAGCTGGGCCACGGCACACCGCCACCGACATCTTCGCCGCCTGGAGAAAGATGTGAAGTGGCAGTCGCGCTTGCTCCCTGTGAAGGGGCACGATCGTAAAGAGACGTGAGCAACAGATGACTGGCGCTTGTTGCAAAAGAGTCTTGAGTAACCGACTAACTTAACCGGCGTGTCAGGCTTCTTACCTCAGATCAGAGAAGCGGGCAGAGCATGCACACTGCTGCGCCGCAAGGAGAAGCTCGGAATTTGGAAGCGCTTGATCTTGGAAGTTGTGTGGTCTTGGCTAGTAGTCCTGACTCTCGAGCTAGATGTCTGTGCTGCTGTTGTTGCACAACACAAGCTTTGTTGCAAGCATGTATGGTGTGGTTGCTCAGCTGGGGTGCTATTTGTAGGCTGGGCTGGGCAAGGGGAGAGGAGACGGCATTGGCCGTGCACGGACAATGGCGAGGGCCCCATGCTCTTCCACTACTTTGCATCCACCATGCTCTGTTTTCCCTCTGCCTTTTTGCAAGTTAATAAATAATAATGCATTGGCTTTTTTGCCCGGTCATGGTGTCATGGTTTAGTCGGGATGCATAACATACTGTTGCTGAGGTTATCATGGATATATGGTTATACACTTATACTTAACCTACCATACGGATAAAATGGTTCCCATGGGTCGTGCAAGCATTGCTTGTGGTGATTGTGTTTAGTAAGAACAGAGGTGAGCATTCTTTCCCTATAATACAAAGATAAGTAGTTCTGCTGTGTGTTCGAGAAAAAAGAACAGAGGTGAGCATGAACATCATAGCTGATAGCTGCAAGCATGACAGCAAGCCAACAAATCAAACTTTTACATGCGCTTGACTTTGTTTACTAGTGCATCAAGATGCGCGTGCGCGGGAATTTTTTTAAAAAAATACATGAAACATAGAACTTTGTGAAATGTCTACAGTATAATGTATACGTATGTTGATAATATACCTTAGTCAAAACCTATTTCAGGATTGCACTTTAGAAGTAGAGAAAGTAAAAAAAAACTACTACAACCAGATGGACCATACCTATAAATGCATTTATTTTAAGAAAAAAATTTAAATGCTAGAAGTGAAGCATACTTATTTTAGGATGGAGGGAGTATACCAGTATACCTCTGTGAATAGCCTCAGACGAAGTTAGTTTACTTGTGTATTCATCTTGTTCATGGTATCCATTATTATATGTGGCCATACATGGTATATTTTTAGTTTTTTAGTTTGGTAAGAAGAGGCATTTGGTTTCTTTGGGATACATTTGGTGTCTTTTTAGAACGGCATTTAATCAGAGCATGCATCTTTCGCGATTAGATGGCCGATTGATAAACCCTTGTGCAGAGGGGGCATGCGAGTGGAGGTTGAAATGTCGAAGGACAAAGTATCTTGGTTTACTACCAGTTCACAGCTGGAGCATCATCGACACACCCATTGTGCTCTCTTATCAAGTTACTTACTTTGCCCTCAATTACATATCAGTTTAGCTAAGCGCTTCATAGAAAGATTCTATTTTGGTTGCTTTGAGTTTTGTTTGGGTCTCCATACAAGAACAAGAATTATCTTTCGTCATTGTCTGGTGCTGAAATGACATTTGCCCTATTCACTACACCTTGCACAAGTGAGAAAGCATGAAACAGAACTCCATATGCTTTTTTGTTTCTCGTCACACTCACTTTCCATCACCACAAGCAAATATTTATATGCTTATAGGTATAGCCTTTTAATTTCTTATCCTACTCGTTGTCCTCTTTAAGTGGAGTAGAGATACCATCTCTAGGCTTTCGCATATTTTTTGTCGGATGGAGAATGTGTTGTCATGTCTTATTATTTAGTAGCTATATAATTCTTTTATTTGGAATCGTGAATCAAGCTCAAACTTACATTGCCTGTTTTTTTTTTTTTTTTGAGATAAAACTTACATTGGCTGTTTTGTTCGTACTCTTTGTGTATGTACTCTTTGTGTACTACATAGAAGTACACTTGAGTTAAACCGGAAGTGTGAGTTTTGAGACGGTCTATAATCTAATAAAAGAGCAGATAAAAGACATTCAAACATTGTGTTAGTAAACGCATTCATGCTGCAGAGGCCTAAGACAACTTGCATAATTTTGCTAAAACGTCATGTTAGTAAACTCGTGCAATTTTAGTAGCAAAATAGTATGTTCGAACAAAATTGCAAAACAAAACCAGCACATCTGCCTCCCTTATTTTTCAACACATCTACCTCCCTCATTTGTTTTACTCGCAATAGTACTATTTATACTAGAATTATATATAGTATCTCCCTCATTTTTCAACTTTTGAAAATCATTCTATTGTAAAATGATTTTGTGTAAAGTAATACTCATACTCTAGTAAAACAAAACCAATGAGTTTCATATTATGGGAACAATTTTATTTTGTAAGGACATTTAAAGTTCCCTCTGTTTCACGTTCCTTCTCTAGATCTTCTCTTGTCAATCCAAAAGGAATGGTCTAGGGATCTCAAAGAATCATGTAAATTTTTAAGTAAATGCTAAAAGTCAAATACAGTGCATTTGTCTCAATATGATATTATAGATTTTGTAGTTTTGAAATTAAATTTTTTAAAATTAAATCCAAAACTACAAAAACTATGATGCCAAATCTAAGCACATCTAATCACATGATTTTTGGAAGTTATTGGATCCTTCATTTTGGATTGACAAGATCATATCTCTACAACTAAAACATATCCAGAACAATCGTTCGCCCGACGGACGAAACACCCACCGCCCGATCCTTCACCCGGCAGACGACGCGCACGGTCAAAAATGGCAGCATAGTCTGCCCCCAATCACGCGGCGCATGGTGGACCTTGATGCGCTCGCTTCCCCCGGCGATCACGCGCACGCTCCCCCTAGCCCTCCATTCACGCTCCCGCAGTCCCGCTCGCTCGGTTCCCAGATTACTTCCCCCTCCCCCTCGCCACGACCAATCCCTTGCGTCCCCACCTCGGCGGCTCCCCACGACTCCCCACAACACACACGCGCGAAGAAAAGCCTCCGAGCGTCGGCGCGGGTAGTAAGGGCAAGGCGGCGCGGCGTGGCGCGGCTCTTCCTCATGACACGGAGCGACGCGCGTGGGCGTGCGCTAAGAAAGAGGCCGCGGCGAGGCGTGGCAGTTGCCGGCATCTAGAGAACGCGGGCTCTGTCTGCCCCGCGTGGCCACCTTCTCGGCAGAGCAATGTCTCGGCGGCAGAGGCGGCGCGGCATCTCGGCGGCAGAGGCGGCGCGGCATCCCGACGGCAGAGGTGGCACGACGTCCCAGTTGTAGCGTCCCGGTGGTGAAGGCAACGTGACGCCCCGGTGGCATAGCAGGTCCGTGCGCTCACCTTCATGTCCAACTACAAGGTGCCCCCTTTTTCTTCGTTTTTCTTTCCTTGAGACTGCTATGATTTTGCAGCAGATGCCAAGCTCCAGTGTGCAAATCTTAATATGCCCACAAATTGTAAATCAAACAATGAAAAATGTGGAATTGAGCAACAGTCCATGTTCTACACTTCACAACATTCTTCCATGCACATCCTGATAAAAATCGTAAATCAAAACAGCATTCTTTCCAAGCATGCTATTTAGAAGCCAACACTAATCAAGGCAAGGCAAACCATAGAAGAAAGTATGGTAAGAATAGGCAAAAGATGTTCTGGATATGTTTTAGTTGTAGAGATATGATCTTGTCAATCCAAAATGAAGGATCCAATAACTTCCAAAAATCATGTGATTAGATGTGCTTAGATTTGGCATCATAGTTTTTGTAGTTTTGGATTTAATTTTAAAAAATTTAATTTCAAAACTACAAAATCTATAATATCATATTGAGACAAATGCACTGTATTTGACTTTTAGCATTTACTTAAAAATTTACATGATTCTTTGAGATCCCTAGACCATTCCTTTTGGATTGACAAGAGAAGATCTAGAGAAGGAACGTGAAACAGAGGGAACTTTAAATGTCCTTACAAAAATAAAATTGTTCCCATAATATGAAACTCATTGGTTTTGTTTTACTAGAGTATGAGTATTACTTTACACAAAATCATTTTACAATAGAATGATTTTCAAAAGTTGAAAAATGAGGGAGATACTATATATAATTCTAGTATAAATAGTACTATTGCGAGTAAAACAAATGAGGGAGGTAGATGTGTTGAAAAATAAGGGAGGCAGATGTGCTGGTTTTGTTTTGCAATTTTGTTCGAACATACTATTTTGCTACTAAAATTGCACGAGTTTACTAACATGACGTTTTAGCAAAATTATGCAAGTTGTCTTAGGCCTCTGCAGCATGAATGCGTTTACTAACACAATGTTTGAATGTCTTTTATCTGCTCTTTTATTAGATTATAGACCGTCTCAAAACTCACACTTCCGGTTTAACTCAAGTGTACTTCTATGTAGTACACAAAGAGTACATACACAAAGAGTACGAACAAAACAGCCAATGTAAGTTTTTTATCTCAAAAAAAAAAAAAAAACAGGCAATGTAAGTTTGAGCTTGATTCACGATTCCAAATAAAAGAATTATATAGCTACTAAATAATAAGACATGACAACACATTCTCCATCCGACAAAAAATATGCGAAAGCCTAGAGATGGTATCTCTACTCCACTTAAAGAGGACAACGAGTAGGATAAGAAATTAAAAGGCTATACCTATAAGCATATAAATATTTGCTTGTGGTGATGGAAAGTGAGTGTGACGAGAAACAAAAAAGCATATGGAGTTCTGTTTCATGCTTTCTCACTTGTGCAAGGTGTAGTGAATAGGGCAAATGTCATTTCAGCACCAGACAATGACGAAAGATAATTCTTGTTCTTGTATGGAGACCCAAACAAAACTCAAAGCAACCAAAATAGAATCTTTCTATGAAGCGCTTAGCTAAACTGATATGTAATTGAGGGCAAAGTAAGTAACTTGATAAGAGAGCACAATGGGTGTGTCGATGATGCTCCAGCTGTGAACTGGTAGTAAACCAAGATACTTTGTCCTTCGACATTTCAACCTCCACTCGCATGCCCCCTCTGCACAAGGGTTTATCAATCGGCCATCTAATCGCGAAAGATGCATGCTCTGATTAAATGCCGTTCTAAAAAGACACCAAATGTATCCCAAAGAAACCAAATGCCTCTTCTTACCAAACTAAAAAACTAAAAATATACCATGTATGGCCACATATAATAATGGATACCATGAACAAGATGAATACACAAGTAAACTAACTTCGTCTGAGGCTATTCACAGAGGTATACTGGTATACTCCCTCCATCCTAAAATAAGTATGCTTCACTTCTAGCATTTAAATTTTTTTCTTAAAATAAATGCATTTATAGGTATGGTCCATCTGGTTGTAGTAGTTTTTTTTTACTTTCTCTACTTCTAAAGTGCAATCCTGAAATAGGTTTTGACTAAGGTATATTATCAACATACGTATACATTATACTGTAGACATTTCACAAAGTTCTATGTTTCATGTATTTTTTTAAAAAAATTCCCGCGCACGCGCATCTTGATGCACTAGTAAACAAAGTCAAGCGCATGTAAAAGTTTGATTTGTTGGCTTGCTGTCATGCTTGCAGCTATCAGCTATGATGTTCATGCTCACCTCTGTTCTTTTTTCTCGAACACACAGCAGAACTACTTATCTTTGTATTATAGGGAAAGAATGCTCACCTCTGTTCTTACTAAACACAATCACCACAAGCAATGCTTGCACGACCCATGGGAACCATTTTATCCGTATGGTAGGTTAAGTATAAGTGTATAACCATATATCCATGATAACCTCAGCAACAGTATGTTATGCATCCCGACTAAACCATGACACCATGACCGGGCAAAAAAGCCAATGCATTATTATTTATTAACTTGCAAAAAGGCAGAGGGAAAACAGAGCATGGTGGATGCAAAGTAGTGGAAGAGCATGGGGCCCTCGCCATTGTCCGTGCACGGCCAATGCCGTCTCCTCTCCCCTTGCCCAGCCCAGCCTACAAATAGCACCCCAGCTGAGCAACCACACCATACATGCTTGCAACAAAGCTTGTGTTGTGCAACAACAGCAGCACAGACATCTAGCTCGAGAGTCAGGACTACTAGCCAAGACCACACAACTTCCAAGATCAAGCGCTTCCAAATTCCGAGCTTCTCCTTGCGGCGCAGCAGTGTGCATGCTCTGCCCGCTTCTCTGATCTGAGGTAAGAAGCCTGACACGCCGGTTAAGTTAGTCGGTTACTCAAGACTCTTTTGCAACAAGCGCCAGTCATCTGTTGCTCACGTCTCTTTACGATCGTGCCCCTTCACAGGGAGCAAGCGCGACTGCCACTTCACATCTTTCTCCAGGCGGCGAAGATGTCGGTGGCGGTGTGCCGTGGCCCAGCTGTTCCGGCCTTCGAGGCGCCCTGCTGGCTGCGCCCTGTCGAGCCGTACAAGCAGCCGGAGGTCGTCGTCGACGACCGGCCTGCGCGGGTGGACATATGGAACGCCATCCAGGCCGACGTCGACAAGGTGGCCGCCGGCGCTAAGAAGGCGTCCAAGCCGTACGTGCACCCGCTCGTGCGCCGGTCGTCGAGCCTGATGAGCCAGAAGAGCCTCGAGGTCTGCACGGAGAGCCTCGGCAACGAGACCGGCTCTGGCGACTTCACGTCGTCCCTGGACATGGCCAGCCTATTCGACTCGCCGCTGCCGGCGGCGGCTCCCGCAGCGGAGGAGTCCTTCTGGCAGCTCGACGCGGATCGCTGCTGCGAGGAGGAGCAGTGGGAAAGCAAGGATCTCGCGGCGGTGAACTACCACTGCTCGGCCGGGACGCGGTCACCGCGCCGCTCGTTCCCGCCGCCGCTGCCGTCCATGTCGCGCCGCGACGGGCCGTGCCTGCAGATGCGCCCGCGCCGCCTGGACGGGCGCCTCGTGGTCGAGGCCGTGGCGGTGAGGCCGCGCGGGTACCTCCACGCGAGGCGCCAGGGCGGACGCCTCCGCCTCTCCTTCGTCGAGTGCTCTGCTCGCGACCAGAGCGCGGCGAGCAAGATCACCGAGGCCGCAGCACAGGCGCCGTACTTCCGCACCGTGGAGCCCAGGAACGTTCAAGAGGAAGAGGCGGCCGTGGAAATGGAGGACGACGACGAGGTGATGGAGGAAGAGGAGGAGGTTGAGGTGGTGGACAGGGGCACCGTCGTTGAGGTCAAGGTGAGCACGCAGCCGCAGACGCCCACCGCGGCCAAGGTGCACCGCTCGACGCTCGTGATCAACAAGTTCGTCGGCAGCACGCCGCTGTCCGTTGACCAACCCCGGTGCCACGCCGACACGACACAGCCCGAGGCGGACACCTGCGACGAGACGGCAGCACAGTCACCACGCCCGACCCTGCGCCGGGTGCCGTCGTCCACGACGACGCTGACGGCCGCGGTCGCCGTGGCCTCGACGGGGACCGACGTCCCGCCGGCTCCGGAGGACGACGACGAGTGCGGCGGGCTGCACCTTTCCGCCTCCGCCGCGGCCGAGACCAAACAGCTCCTGCTGTTCACGTCGCGGAGGGGGGACAAGCAGGACCTGCTGCAGAGCGTGCGGCGGTGCCGGCAGCTGCGGCAGAAGAAGCTCTTCATCCTGGAGCCCTACTGCATTGCCACCTCCTGAACGAAACCATCCATCACAGCCACACTACACAGCTGCGAATGCGACAGTTCGGTCGCGTCGCCATTGCTACTTGCTAGCCTTAAATTAATCGCTAGCTAATCAAGCACGGTCCTCATTAGCCGATTATAATAACCCTTGTCAGTCCGTCGTCGTCACACAGTGGCTGCTGCATGCTGGGTTTTTTTTTTTTTTGCGACACATCTTTCCCATGTGTTGCTTGGTGTTTCGCTTTTTGACTGCGCGTGCATCGGCTAGCAGTCGCCGTTTGGTCCCTTGCAGTGGCCTCGTGCGTGCTGTAGTTGTTGTTGCTCTAGTAGTTTGTCCCCCTGTATTTGTAGTGTGATTTGAGTAAGAATTTATCAATGAATTAACAGATTTGCTGTTGTGAATCTACTACTGTATTTGGATGAGGCGTCCATCAGAGAGTTTGCCATTTTCAGACTCATGGCGATTTTTACTGGTTTCCACCGAATCTTTGTGGACTTGTGGTGATGATGGATTCCTGCATTACGCCTACTCTACTACTTGTGTGTCATATCCTGGAGAAGATTTTGGAGAAGACGTACGTGCGTACCGAACAATTGTCGAAATGGGAAAAAGGATGGAGATAAAAAGGTAGTACTACACACACACAGAGTATAGCGTGTCTTGCTGCTTTGGGTAACCCTAGATCGATCACGGAGAGTGGAGATAGACTGATATACGTGACGCTAAGTTGCTATATTCATCATACCAAAACGCACCGTGCTTTCTTTGGGGAGATAAATGGAAGCCGGCATGCATGTAGCAACACTAGACGGAGCGAACGAGCGACCAATTTCTTACACGAGCGGCAATATTTTATCTCTCTCGCATACACACACAAAAAAATCCAAACTAAATTACGTAAACATTTCAGTTCCTTTTTAGGGCAAGTCCCAACGACTGTTTAAGCACGCGGAACAACTTTATTCTATGACCAACCGTCCTATTCCATTGGATCAACATTCAATTATATATGGTCTGAAGTGGTGGTATTTTATCTACATAGGCCCGGTAAACATCCTAAAAATTTGCCCTAAAAAATTAAGGATTGGGTAAAAAAGGGTCAAGTTGAGTTTTGTATAGTTTCGCGAGCTAAAAATAATTAAGGACCAAGTTGGATATGTGAAAAGGTATTAGGGAATCGTAGCCATTACCACCTCTAATCCAATAGGCCGTGTACCGGTATCACGAGTACCCTCATCAACAAGGCACGATCACTAAAGATAGCTAAGCCTTGGCCCGGCTCAGATCAGTTGGGCACGGGCACGGGCTCAGGCATTACACCCACTGAGTGCATTCATGTGTGGTGCCTAACAGGGAACCAATGCTTTAGGGAATCAGGTATATGTCAAGGCTAAAGAGAAATTTAATTTTGCTTGATAGAGATTTTGGTGATAAAATAGAAGGGTGTATAGCTACAGTGGAGCCATGAAGTCTTTAGTTGAAAGGATACCAGTCTCTTTTTTTTTTGCGATGGGTCTACGATGAGACTCGTCGGGTAGTTCTCATGAGCGGCGAAGGCAACAATTCAAATAAGGTGTAGATGGAGGTTTGTGCATGGATGGCTTCAAAGGTGGCATGCATATCCGCCACAAGTGGAGTTTGTTATATATATGTCTTTTTTTTAAAAAAAAAGAATCGATAGGTTAACTGCCCGTCTATGTATTGATAGAGAAGATGAACACACATAACATTACAACACAAGAAACACCACCACACAACCACAACGATAACTCAAAAAACCATCACAACAAATTTTGAACCCTGCACCGGCAACGGCAATACGGGCCACCAAACAAGCTGTAGCAACGCCCATGGTGGGAAGGGGGGCCTCCAAAGCAATGCCTCCATGGAGGGAAACGGCATCCTCGGATGTCGCCAACGCTGAACGAAAAAATCCATTCGAGGGTTTTCAACCGAAGACCCTAAGCGAAATGGAGATGGACTTCACAACAAAGACTCCAACAAGGAAAACGGCATCAAAGACGTCGCCAATGTCAACTTCACCATGAAGCAGGGCCTTAGCCCGAAGCCCACCTCACTACCCCACCATGAAAGGGCCACCGCCGTCGCATCGAAGAGGCCATTGCCAAGAGAGACCTATCGCCGAGATAGCGACTGCAAAGAGCAGCTGCTAGCAGGCCATCGCAGCTGCAATGACCGAGGCACTGGCATGCGTGGCTTGTCACTACAGCGCCGGCCTGAGGCCGCCGCTAACCCGCTAGACACCAGCCTCCACAGGTTGCCCACAAGAAGCTACAAAGAGTGAGGACAACCCTGCCGTTGAAGACCAAAAGACATCCAACGAGGCTCTAGACCACACCACCAGCATTGCGAGACAGCGCATCAGAGAAGATTGCCTCCAGATGGTAGTCGCAGCCGCAGTGAATAAGTCACAGACATGCGTGACCATCCGCTGTTGCGCCAGTCCCAAAAGACCGCAGCCTACCAAATGTCGCCAAACTCCCTGCACGTAGTCGCCCGGAAGACGAAAGCAGACCGGCCATCCCCTCGGAAGGAATGCCCTACCAAATCAAACCACTGTCCTCCAAAATTGGCCGTGTTGTTGTTTTCGGCGAGGAGTGGCACGCGCAATGGCGACAGCAAGCCGAAGCCCAACACCCACCTCTCCTCCTGCAACGCCTTCGCCGCACATGCAAAACACCACCACCAACCACCCAAACCTCGGCCGTGTCCTCGGCCTCCGTGGCCACGAGCGCGAGCCCGGCCGCCTCCGCCTCGGCCATCACATGGGATGAGGAGGAGGAGGAGGACGACGCGGTGGAGCCGAAGGAGCCACAGCAGCCCACCTCCGCGCCATTGGTCCCGCATCCACCGGCCACCAGATCTGTCCACCACGTCGCCGGATCCGGCCACCACATCACCGGATCTGGCCACCAGGCTGCCGGATTTGTCATCGGAGACAACAAGAACGGGAGAGGGAGAGGGGGCGCACTCCTCCAGATGAGCCCAGCCGTTGCCGGTGCAGGGTTCAAAATTTGTTGTGATGGTTTTTTGAGTTATCGTTGTGGTTGTGTGGTGGTGTTTCTTGTGTTGTAATGTTATGTGTGTTCATCTTCTCTATCAATACATAGACGGGCAGTTAACCTATCGATTCTTTTTTTTTAAAAAAAAGACATATATATAACAAACTCCACTTGTGGCGGATATGCATGCCACCTTTGAAGCCATCCATGCACAAACCTCCATCTACACCTTATTTGAATTGTTGCCTTCGCCGCTCATGAGAACTACCCGACGAGTCTCATCGTAGACCCATCGCAAAAAAAAAAGAGACTGGTATCCTTTCAACTAAAGACTTCATGGCTCCACTGTAGCTATACACCCTTCTATTTTATCACCAAAATCTCTATCAAGCAAAATTAAATTTCTCTTTAGCCTTGACATATACCTGATTCCCTAAAGCATTGGTTCCCTGTTAGGCACCACACATGAATGCACTCAGTGGGTGTAATGCCTGAGCCCGTGCCCGTGCCCAACTGATCTGAGCCGGGCCAAGGCTTAGCTATCTTTAGTGATCGTGCCTTGTTGATGAGGGTACTCGTGATACCGGTACACGGCCTATTGGATTAGAGGTGGTAATGGCTACGATTCCCTAATACCTTTTCACATATCCAACTTGGTCCTTAATTATTTTTAGCTCGCGAAACTATACAAAACTCAACTTGACCCTTTTTTACCCAATCCTTAATTTTTTAGGGCAAATTTTTAGGATGTTTACCGGGCCTATGTAGATAAAATACCACCACTTCAGACCATATATAATTGAATGTTGATCCAATGGAATAGGACGGTTGGTCATAGAATAAAGTTGTTCCGCGTGCTTAAACAGTCGTTGGGACTTGCCCTAAAAAGGAACTGAAATGTTTACGTAATTTAGTTTGGATTTTTTTGTGTGTGTATGCGAGAGAGATAAAATATTGCCGCTCGTGTAAGAAATTGGTCGCTCGTTCGCTCCGTCTAGTGTTGCTACATGCATGCCGGCTTCCATTTATCTCCCCAAAGAAAGCACGGTGCGTTTTGGTATGATGAATATAGCAACTTAGCGTCACGTATATCAGTCTATCTCCACTCTCCGTGATCGATCTAGGGTTACCCAAAGCAGCAAGACACGCTATACTCTGTGTGTGTGTAGTACTACCTTTTTATCTCCATCCTTTTTCCCATTTCGACAATTGTTCGGTACGCACGTACGTCTTCTCCAAAATCTTCTCCAGGATATGACACACAAGTAGTAGAGTAGGCGTAATGCAGGAATCCATCATCACCACAAGTCCACAAAGATTCGGTGGAAACCAGTAAAAATCGCCATGAGTCTGAAAATGGCAAACTCTCTGATGGACGCCTCATCCAAATACAGTAGTAGATTCACAACAGCAAATCTGTTAATTCATTGATAAATTCTTACTCAAATCACACTACAAATACAGGGGGACAAACTACTAGAGCAACAACAACTACAGCACGCACGAGGCCACTGCAAGGGACCAAACGGCGACTGCTAGCCGATGCACGCGCAGTCAAAAAGCGAAACACCAAGCAACACATGGGAAAGATGTGTCGCAAAAAAAAAAAAAACCCAGCATGCAGCAGCCACTGTGTGACGACGACGGACTGACAAGGGTTATTATAATCGGCTAATGAGGACCGTGCTTGATTAGCTAGCGATTAATTTAAGGCTAGCAAGTAGCAATGGCGACGCGACCGAACTGTCGCATTCGCAGCTGTGTAGTGTGGCTGTGATGGATGGTTTCGTTCAGGAGGTGGCAATGCAGTAGGGCTCCAGGATGAAGAGCTTCTTCTGCCGCAGCTGCCGGCACCGCCGCACGCTCTGCAGCAGGTCCTGCTTGTCCCCCCTCCGCGACGTGAACAGCAGGAGCTGTTTGGTCTCGGCCGCGGCGGAGGCGGAAAGGTGCAGCCCGCCGCACTCGTCGTCGTCCTCCGGAGCCGGCGGGACGTCGGTCCCCGTCGAGGCCACGGCGACCGCGGCCGTCAGCGTCGTCGTGGACGACGGCACCCGGCGCAGGGTCGGGCGTGGTGACTGTGCTGCCGTCTCGTCGCAGGTGTCCGCCTCGGGCTGTGTCGTGTCGGCGTGGCACCGGGGTTGGTCAACGGACAGCGGCGTGCTGCCGACGAACTTGTTGATCACGAGCGTCGAGCGGTGCACCTTGGCCGCGGTGGGCGTCTGCGGCTGCGTGCTCACCTTGACCTCAACGACGGTGCCCCTGTCCACCACCTCAACCTCCTCCTCTTCCTCCATCACCTCGTCGTCGTCCTCCATTTCCACGGCCGCCTCTTCCTCTTGAACGTTCCTGGGCTCCACGGTGCGGAAGTACGGCGCCTGTGCTGCGGCCTCGGTGATCTTGCTCGCCGCGCTCTGGTCGCGAGCAGAGCACTCGACGAAGGAGAGGCGGAGGCGTCCGCCCTGGCGCCTCGCGTGGAGGTACCCGCGCGGCCTCACCGCCACGGCCTCGACCACGAGGCGCCCGTCCAGGCGGCGCGGGCGCATCTGCAGGCACGGCCCGTCGCGGCGCGACATGGACGGCAGCGGCGGCGGGAACGAGCGGCGCGGTGACCGCGTCCCGGCCGAGCAGTGGTAGTTCACCGCCGCGAGATCCTTGCTTTCCCACTGCTCCTCCTCGCAGCAGCGATCCGCGTCGAGCTGCCAGAAGGACTCCTCCGCTGCGGGAGCC
>JAHUYU010000517.1:0-20293 GCA_030439765.1 Tripidium arundinaceum | reverse complement strand
ACCGGTGCCGCCTTCTTCAGCTGCCTTCGGTTTGGATCTAAACCGAACCCTAGCCTACCGGTAGTACCGGTGCCGCCCCATGAACAGTGTTTCAGCCGTCCAGATCTAGATCTATGCCTTATTTTTGGTTACCGGCAGTACCGGTGGTCACCGGTAGTACCGGTGCTGGGCGCAACGGTCAGTTTTTGGGGTGCTTTATAAGCCGCCCCCACTTTTCTAACCGTTACCTCTCCCATGACTCGCGCCCAAAAACACTGAGAAAGGTGCCCCCAAGCTCTCAAGGCTCTCTCTTCTCACTCTCTTGCTCCTAGCTCCAAATCTTTGGAAGATTCGAGTTGAGAGAAGAGATTTGAGTGAGAAACGTTGAATCCAAGCTCGAGCTCCTCCTTCCCCTTCCTCTCCCTCTCAAATCTTGGTGCTATTTTGAGAGAGGATTTAGGGAAACCCTAGTGTTTTGTGTTCTTGCATTTGTTCTTGCATTTGGTGGCACTAGGTGGTGATTGCGATTGAGTATTTCTTATTACTCTTAGTGATTGCCGTCACCTAGACGGTTGGTGCTTGATTGATTGGTGAGGGGATTTGGTGATTGTGTCCGCCCCCAATCAAGGGTTCATTTGTGAGGGGTTCTTGTGCCTTCCCCGTGGGAGATTCGCAAAGGCAATTCTAGTGGATTGCTCGTGTCATTGAGTGCGCTCATCTTGTGTGGATTCTTGCGGCACCCTTTGTGGGATTCCCTTTGTGGGTGAGCTCGCGAATCACCAAGTGAGATAGCCGACACAACGGGGACGTAGCGTGCCGGCAAGCACGTGAACCTCGGGATAAACTCGGTGTCTATTGTCCCTTGACTTTCTCATTGGTTATCTCTCTTGTGGTTGATTCATTATTGTCATTGAGATATATATTTGGAGGATACAATCCACAAGGCAAGGTTTGCACCCCCTCGGACTTTACCTTTGCGTTTACTTACTCGTCTTGCTTAGCTTGTTAGTATAGTTCTTGTGTAGTCACTAGGAGTGGTTTAGCAGTAGTTTAATTCTTGCTCCTAGGACTTTGTATGAGCTCTAGTTTGTAAACCTTTGTTTTAGAACGGTTAGGTGGCTTGCTTTGCATAGAGTTCACTAGAGCTAGCGCAAAACCGCATTATGCCGTTTGTCGTACTAATCAACTTGCTCTAGTGATTTTGTAGTTTTTAAATAGGCTATTCACCCCCCCTCTAGCCATATTTGGACCTTTCACCCGCTCACCCACACAACACGGTGGAGTGGCGGTCCGCTTACTCACGCGGCACGATGGCCAGCTTGCTCAAGTGGCGGGCCGTGCTCACCTGACATTGCCCTGTTCGCTTGTCTTATCAGCCGGCTTTTTCAGCTTATTCCGGCTTTTTCAGCTTATTCGAGCTTTTCTACCAGCCTAAATCAGCCGGCTTTTCTACCAGCCGAACACCCTCATGGTGTACAGTGCTTCGGTGTGGTGGGTGAAAGGTCCAAATATGGCTAGAGGGGGGGTGAATAGCCTATTTAAAAACTACAAAATCACTAGAGCAAGTTGATTAGTACGACAAACGGCATAATGCGGTTTTGCGCTAGCTCTAGTGAACTCTATGCAAAGCAAGCCACCTAACCGTTCTAAAACAAAGGTTTACAAACTAGAGCTCATACAAAGTCCTAGGAGCAAGAATTAAACTACTGCTAAACCACTCCTAGTGACTACACAAGAACTATACTAACAAGCTAAGCAAGACGAGTAAGTAAACGCAAAGGTAAAGTCCGAGGGGGTGCAAACCTTGCCTTGTGGATTGTATCCTCCAAATATATATCTCAATGACAATAATGAATCAACCACAAGAGAGATAACCAATGAGAAAGTCAAGGGACAATAGACACCGAGTTTATCCCGAGGTTCACGTGCTTGCCGGCACGCTACGTCCCCGTTGTGTCGGCTATCTCACTTGGTGATTCGCGAGCTCACCCACAAAGGGAATCCCACAAAGGGTGCCGCAAGAATCCACACAAGATGAGCGCACTCAATGACACGAGCAATCCACTAGAATTGCCTTTGCGAATCTCCCACGGGGAAGGCACAAGAACCCCTCACAAATGAACCCTTGATTGGGGGCGGACACAATCACCAAATCCCCTCACCAATCAATCAAGCACCAACCGTCTAGGTGACGGCAATCACTAAGAGTAATAAGAAATACTCAATCGCAATCACCACCTAGTGCCACCAAATGCAAGAACAAATGCAAGAACACAAAACACTAGGGTTTCCCTAAATCCTCTCTCAAAATAGCACCAAGATTTGAGAGGGAGAGGAAGGGGAAGGAGGAGCTCGAGCTTGGATTCAACGTTTCTCACTCAAATCTCTTCTCTCAACTCGAATCTTCCAAAGATTTGGAGCTAGGAGCAAGAGAGTGAGAAGAGAGAGCCTTGAGAGCTTGGGGGCACCTTTCTCAGTGTTTTTGGGCGCGAGTCATGGGAGAGGTAACGGTTAGAAAAGTGGGGGCGGCTTATAAAGCACCCCAAAAACTGACCGTTGCGCCCAGCACCGGTACTACCGGTGACCACCGGTACTGCCGGTAACCAAAAATAAGGCATAGATCTAGATCTGGACGGCTGAAACACTGTTCATGGGGCGGCACCGGTACTACCGGTAGGCTAGGGTTCGGTTTAGATCCAAACCGAAGGCAGCTGAAGAAGGCGGCACCGGTACTACCGGTTCCGGACTGGTACTTCGTGCCAACCCCCACCGGTACTACTGGTCCGGACCAGTACTACCGGTCCAAACAGTACCACCGCTTGCTAAAACGACCGTAACTTCTTGCACCGAAGTCCGATTTCGATGATCTTGGACATTTTGGAAAGCTTATTCAGAGGGCTACACAACCCATATGAATACATGATCCAAAGAACAATGGATCAAAGCAGGTTTCCAATCCAAGACCATCCTAAAGTTAGAAGCATACTGAAAAACCTTTTTCTCACTTCAAACTTCTTCTCCTTTGCAAATGTGCTAACACCACCAAGTGTACACCACCATTTGCATGTGTGTTAGCTTTTCACAAACATTTTTCAAAGGATTTTCACTCATATCACCATGTCACTAAGCGAGATTAGAGATGCATATGAACTCACACTTAATGGCACTAGATAACCATTGCAATTAAAAATTTCCCCTCTTTATAGTACGGTTATCTATCCTAAATGTGATCACACTCTCTATAGTGTCTTGATCACCAAAAACAAAATGGCTCCTATGATATACCTTTGCCTTGAGCCTTTTTGTTTTTCTCTTTCTTCTTTTCCGAGTTGTGGAGCACTTGATCTGTCTCTTGATCATCACTTGGTCTTACACCGCCTCCGTATGCCATGTCTCCACCACTTGATCACCTCCTCGTGTATAACCCTAGCTTGATCATCACACTTAATGACAAGGGTTAGTACACATGGGTTTCGTCAATTAACCAAAACCAAACTAGGGCTTTCAGCGGGCAGCCACTCCATCGGCATCAAGTAGAGAGAGAGACAGAGAGAGAACTGAGAGAAGAGAGGCAAGAGATCGAAGCTAGGAACACGTGCTGCCGCCGACACTCTAAACTTGTCGACTCATCGATACTCCTTGAATCTTCATGTGATCTTCCATACTACCTCTAGAACTATCCAACCATAGCTCTGTAAAATTCAGAGGCACAGTTGGAGGAACCATGACTCCCTATCTTGGGTCACCGTGAATGCGTGTTAATTGTATGGTTGAAACAGCCTCAACCGTGGCTCATACATATATCGAGTACAGTTTCTACAAATAGAATAGACTAGGAGAAAAGGCCGCACAACTATGAGTTGATACATGCAACCACTCAACTGTGATAGGATCCAAGACTAACGCATGCAGGTAGACCAAGACTAACTCAACCTATGCATGCATCCATATCTATTCATATCATTCTGTCCATTGTTGTTTCTCGAGGATGGAGTCTCAGACAACTTGATGTTAATAATGCATTTCTTCATGGTATTTTGGAAGAAGAGGTCTATATGCAGCAACTGTTGGCGGTTACTAATGATTAATATTTACGCCAATATTTATCTAAAATTAATATAAAATGATCACCAAACTATAGTGATAGGTCTTTATACTAACTATTTCCACTAGATTTGGTGTATTATGTATTTTGTGCAGATATAATGGAAAAGCATATAAAGTTGGGCTTAAAACAACTGAATTCATCTTTTCGGCCCAACATCAATGTGGAGAAATCAAGAGAAGGCAATTTCGTGCCCGATCCAAGGTGAATAACCGACATGGAAGAAGTACAGGCCCATCCAAGAACCCACTAGATGAAGTTGGTGGCGAGAGGGGCCACCAGGGGGTCGTGTAACAAAACCGCCCAATTTATACCAGCTTAAGCGAGAAAATCACCCGCCAGAGCAGATCGATTAACGCACTTGAGCTCGTACAAACCCGGTAGTCCGTGAAATCATGAAGGATTTCAAACTTTTTCCACAATACAGCCAAGATTGTATTTAGTTCAGCAGACACCATTCATATGCATACATAAATTCGCACATAGTTGAAATACATCGGAGTTCGGAATAAAAGTTATTACAAACCAGGTTCGAAAGGTAGCGGAAGCAAATTGTTTGAAACCACACACACACTCTTAGTTTAGATTACAGTGCCAACTTCTGGTCATGTCCGACAAAAGCAAAGCGACGATAGAGAGTGACCCTGCCCTTGGTCTATGCATCGCCCATCGCTGGGTAGAGGCAGTTAATACAATAACCATAGTACATTTGCCCATCTGCAAAACAACATGGGATAGAACCCTGAGTACGAGAATGTACTCAGCTAGACTTACCTGTCATAACCAAAAATAATAGACTCCAAGGAGTATGAAAGGCTTTATAGTGGGGCTAGCTTGACTCTTGTTGCAAAAGCAATTATTACTTGTAAGCGATTGAATCTTTTAGCATCAGGTTAATCCTTATTAACCTACCCTCTAGGTTTGTGCCTGAACTAAGGCAATCATGTGATTAAGACAATCAACTGTAGTCATATCATAAAGTGAACTTTTAGTATGATCACCATACTGCTCATAACCATCTCGATGTTCCATATGCATTACTACGATGACGTGGCTCAAGTCAAGCGCTCACTATCCAGGAGCGATGGCGATTCGAATCGATTCCTAACCAGCTGGTGAGTTATTCCCCACACAAACCACACTCACCCGCTAAAGTGAGCTACAGGTCACCACGGCACATATTCAGGTGTAACACCGCGGGTTGAACAGGAGCCGCCACACCCAGGGGCCGGCCGACTGCCAAGAAGGGTCCAGGACTTTAAACACCTGACCCTACTTGAGCTCAACATCGCGCCCCTGTCTACCCCCATACAGCTCCAGTGTGATGCGCCCTGCAGGTCCACTCCCGGCCTGAATAGTGTTAGGCTTCGTGGTCGGAACGACTTATCCGGCCAGCTAAATGTGAGGCATGCGTTCAACATGACTTGAGGGACGCACAAGGGTACGGTCCTTAACCGACACAGACGGAGTCACTATAGCTCAACTACTCTATAAGCCCCCGTCCGGTCTCCAGTTCTTTACCAACACATGGTTGTTTCCATCATAACCGCACCTTTTTCACATAACTGAGTAACCACCTATATTTCGCAGGTGACCGGAAATCACTTGACTTCTACCGGTCTAAGCAGGGCTAAGCATTTATACTCAGACCTAGACCTAGCAGGGTAGTAAAGGAGATATAGATATACCAAGTTAAGACAAGGAATAGAATGCAGCAACGGTTGCAAACAACTCCTATACGTAATGCAACAATCATTAAATACGTAGGGTAATTATTTAGCAAACCGTAGGGAGTAAAAATGCTCCGGGGCTTGCCTTTCTCAAAGGAGCTAGGTCGATGATCTGGGCACTCCTGCAGATCTTCCTCGGTGACCTCTTCCTTGGCTTGCACCTCCTGTGCCTGCTCCTCGGACTCCTCGGGAACTGGATTCGGGGTCTCCTCCTGCGATCCTGTATGATGCAGATGCAGGTATGAATATGAAGGATGCAAGAAGTGTATACAAGGGAGCATGATGGTATGATGATATGGGTGCTTGTTGGTGAATGAACAATTCCCATTTAACTCTTCTACAAGGTAGTCAACATCATCTAAGAGCAAGTACTACAAGCACATGTCATCTACTGCATTCTCTTCTACTATACTAACTACTAGCACACACATTACAAACATCACTACTGCCATCAACACCACTTCTACCAACAGTACAACAAACTACTCACATTGCATGTCAAGGTGCTTCAAAGATATACCAAAGTACTCATAGGTATACCATTTCACATAAAATGATAAGTTACCTTTCTATTCTATTAATTAGGGTTACACAAGAACATGCATCACTGGTGTTCATAAAAACCTAAGAAAATTACAGTAGCCTACTCATGCTTACTGAAATCTACCATAAAAATTTCACAGTATTTGCTTAAGTATTTTATCCTACACAAAAATGACAAACAGCAGGGCATAAATGCAAATGAAAATACTTTATACTATGAAAAGTATCAAACAACAGATTTCATATTTTTCCTATTTACTTCTTAGTACAAGAACAGTCATCAAAATTTACCAAGTTATTATCACACATATTTTATTTACTATGAATTTCCTAAGGAATCAACATTTAATACACTTAATTCATAACTCCATTTTCATCAACAGTACATAACATCACAATTATTTTTCACAGATTCTACATGACACAAGAAGACCAACAAAACAAGACTCACATTTTTCTGACATTCCTAGAATTACTTATGCATTTTCTCAGATTACAAGCACTTAACAAATTAAATAAAGCT
Organism: Tripidium arundinaceum; assembly: GCA_030439765.1. Classification (NCBI taxonomy): domain Eukaryota; kingdom Viridiplantae; phylum Streptophyta; class Magnoliopsida; order Poales; family Poaceae; genus Tripidium; species Tripidium arundinaceum. The sequence continues at coordinate 13,413 of JAHUYU010000517.1, read as the reverse complement.
CTATATAAAAGTATCACAAAAATGGCATGCAATATTTTTAACATGTAGATCTGATCATAAGAAACACAACAAAATTAGTTTCACAATTTTTGGACAAATATTCTGAGAGATATGAATTTTTGAAGCTTTAAATCAATTCTGGAAATCATTTTCCCTTTTTATTTTTCAAAAACTCGGAATTGAAAAGGCTAGATCCACCCGGGATCTACACCCAGGCATTTCCCCTGCGGCTAGCAGTGGGCCCTTTGGTCCCACATGTCACACACACAGAGAGAGAGGAGGAGCTCGCCGGCGATATCTCGCCGCCGGTGAAGTCTCCGGCCGCGGGGAGGGTACCGGCGTGCTTCCCACCTCACGGCGAGTCGAGCGGAGCGGCTAGTTGAGCCGAGGAAAGCTCGAGGTGAGCTCGCCGGCGTGCATGGCGGCACGGCGGCGCGGGACGGCGGTGGCTTCGCCATTCTTGGCTTATGCTAGACAAACGGAGGAGTGGACGAGCTTCATGGGGACAAGGCGGAGCTAGTGCACTCGAAAAGAGGGAGAAAGGAAGAGCAGGCGAAGCCGGCGACGTGAGCACGAGCTTCCGCGGGCTCCGGCCATGGCGCACGGCGGAGGAGGCCGATTAGGCCACTATACCTTGACGGCGGCGACAGCGGAGGTGCGCACGGGGTGCGATGAGCCGAGGCGGAGCTACCGCCGAGATGAATCGGCCAATGGTGGTGAGGCGGAGCCGGGACGCGGCGGCGGGTGTGCGGCGAACGGCGGGCGGCGGCGCTCTGCTGTTGTGGCTGTTTGGGAGCGAGCGAGAGCGAGAGAGAGTGAAAGAGGGCGCGCGAATGAAGTGAGAGGGAGGCGCGGGGCAGGCCGGGTCATGGCCGACCGGCGGTGACGCGCGGCACGCTCGCCGGCGCATGGCCGCCACGTGGCGTGCGCGACCTGCCGCGGTCGGGCGCCGGCGTGTCCACTCACGCGGGAGCGGAGAGGGAGAGGGCGAGCCAGGCTGGGCCGGCTTCGGCTAGCGGGCCGAAAGCGAGGCCGCGGCCCACTGGGGCCGAGAGCTCCTTTTTTTATTTTTATTTTTCTAAACCCAAACAAAACTGTCCCAAATTCAAAATCCAAGCATTTTTAGTCTAAGGTCCTAAAATATGAAATGTAGCTTGTAAAAAGTAGAACATTTCACCTTTAAGGACCAAAGTCGAATTCTGCCTAGAAATTGATTTTTTTTAAGTTCCAAAGAAAAAGAGGTTTTAAATTTATTTTTGAAATTCATTTCAAAACAGATCTTTGGGGCACTTTTTGAGCAACTTCCACACATTTTCATGAAATGGTGTAAACATAAAAGTTGTTCCATTTTTCAAGATCTACCACTTTGCTTTAATGACCTTGGCCAAAATCCAACTAGACTTTGACTTTCAAAAAAAACATGGAAACAAGCATATCACATGAAATCACACTTATCCATTTTAATGCAAAGAAATGCATAATGATGCTTATGCATGATTAATGATGATCATGCACATGAGATGGTAGGCTAATGCATGCTTAACACCTAGGGGTGTTACAGGTCGGCCGACCCCCTGGTGCGGCCGCCCCCCTGGCACCGCCTCTAGTGACCGACCTTCGCGTGGCGGTTCATTGGCGGTTCCTAAGGTCGGTTACGTGGGGTATACGCTTCCTCACCGCCTTGGCACGACTATTTAAAGACTTGAAATCCTTCTCACATGAGAATATCAGATAGAGATATATCATAAGATTAGAAGATGTAGAACTCCACATTGTATCATTAGATTAGTAGCAAGAGAGAGAAGAGTTGAACTAGTTCTAGTTCTAGTTCATCTTCAAGAAGATAAGTCGGACTTGTCGGCTTCTTCTACTTGTACCTCTACGATCTGAGTTCTAATTGAAGAACAAGGTTCGTGTTTATCTTTATTTCAAGTGTTTGATTCATTTGATTCTAGTTATTATTTACTTGTGGGTTCGTCATCTGTTCTAGTAGCAGATATTCTAGTAGGTAGGGGCAACCCGGCGCACTACTAGAGTAGTAATTAATAGCATAGACGTGGTGTCTAGGCTAGAGATTACCTTCGTTTGCTGCGTAATCCACGGTAGAAGGGTAGGTGGCAGGTGGTGACAGCCCTGTTCATCCCTAGTATTCCCCCACGTCCGGTTACGGAGTAGAGCTTTACACTGGAGGGACTTGGCAGACCAGGTCTAAGTCAGAGCCTGAAGCAAGTAAATCGTAACTAAAGTCAATTAGATTAAATACTTTGTTTAGAGATAAACCTTGTTACTTAATATTAAATCTTCTAATCAGCAACCTCCAGGGTTTGAAGACTTGTCCAAGCCTAGCTATGTTTGTAAACTAGACAAGGCTCTGTATGGACTTAAACAAGCACCAAGGGCGTGGCACTCTCGGTTAAGCTCTAAGTTACTTGCTCTCGGTTTTCAGGCATCTAAGGCAGATACTTCCTTGTTCTTCTATAATAGGGGGGACTAACAATATTTGTGTTGGTCTATGTTGATGATATTATAGTTGCAAGCTCGACAGAGAAGGCCTCCGAAGCATTGCTCAAAGACCTTCAAAGTGAGTTTGCACTAAAAGACCTAAGTGATCTCAGTTATTTCCTTGGCATTGAGGTTGCAAAGGTACGTGATGGAATTGTTTTAACACAAGAAAAGTATGCATCTAATTTGTTAAAGAGAGTCGGCATGGCAGATTGCAAGCCAGTTGCTACTCCGTTAAGTACTAGTGAAAAATTAACTCTTCATGAAGGATCACCTCTAGGGAATAATGATGCCACTCATTATAGAAGTATAGTTGGTGCTTTATAGTATCTTACGCTTACTAGACCTGACATTGCATATTCAGTGAACAAAGTTTGTCAGTTGCTTCATGCTCCGACTACTGTGCATTGGGCAGCGGTAAAAAGAATTTTGAGATATATAAAGCAGTGTACAAGTCTAGGTTTAAAAATACATAAGTCGGTCTCCACTCTAGTAAGTGCTTTCTCTGATGCTGACTGGGCTGGAAGTGCAGATGACAAGAGATCCACTGGAGGTTTTGCAGTTTATCTAGGATCTAATCTAGTCTCATGGAGTGCTAGGAAACAGGGAACAGTATCACAGTCAAGTACAAAGTCTGAATACAAGGCTCTGGCAAATGCTACAGCAGAAATAATGTGGGTTCAGATTCTCCTTCGTGAGCTTGGTATAAACAGCCCTTAGGCAGCTAAACTCTGGTGTGACAACCTTGGTGCAAAGTACTTGTCAACAAATCCAGTATTCCATGCAAGAACAAAACATATAGAAGTTGATTTCCACTTTGTCAGATAAAGAGTAGCTCGGAAATTATTGGAGATTGAATTTGTCTCTTCAGGTGATCAAGTAGCAGATGGATTTACCAAACCACTGTCAGTAAGACTTCTGGAGAATTTTAAATACAATCTTAACCTGGTACGGTTAGGATTGAGGGGGAGTGTTAGATAATGTGTGCGTGTGTATTGTGCATGTGTAAATCATAGTCCACAGGAATTGGAATGCCATGAATAGATATGGATGCATGCATAGGTTGAGTTAGTCTTGGTCTACCTGCATGCGTTAGTCTTGGATCCTATCACAGTTGAGTGGTTGCATGTATCAACTCATAGTTGTGCGGCCTTTTCTCCTAGTCTATTCTATTTGTAGAAACTGTACTCGATATATGTATGAGCCACGGTTGAGGCTGTTTCAACCATACAATTAACACGCATTCACGGTGACCCAAGATAGGGAGTCATGGTTCCTCCAACTGTGCCTCTGAATTTTACAGAGCTATGGTTGGATAGTTCTAGAGGTAGTATGGAAGATCACATGAAGATTCAAGGAGTATCGATGAGTCGACAAGTTTAGAGTGTCGGCGGCAGCACGTGTTCCTAGCTTCGATCTCTTGCCTCTCTTCTCTCAGTTCTCTCTCTGTCTCTCTCTCTCTACTTGATGCCGATGGAGTGGCTGCCCGCTGAAAGCCCTAGTTTGGTTTTGGTTAATTGACGAAACCCATGTGTACTAACCCTTGTCATTAAGTGTGATGATCAAGCTAGGGTTATACACGAGGAGGTGATCAAGTGGTGGAGACATGGCATACGGAGGCGGTGTAAGACCAAGTGATGATCAAGAGACAGATCAAGTGCTCCACAACTCGGAAAAGAAGAAAGAGAAAAACAAAAAGGCTCAAGGCAAAGGTATATCATAGGAGCCATTTTGTTTTTGGTGATCAAGACACTATAGAGAGTGTGATCACATTTAGGATAGATAACCGTACTATAAAGAGGGGAAATTTTTAATTGCAATGGTTATCTAGTGCCATTAAGTGTGAGTTCATATGCATCTCTAATCTCGCTTAGTGACATGGTGATATGAGTGAAAATCCTTTGAAAAATGTTTGTGAAAAGCTAACACACATGCAAATGGTGGTGTACACTTGGTGGTGTTAGCACATTTGCAAAGGAGAAGAAGTTTGAAGTGAGAAAAAGGTTTTTCAGTATGCTTCTAACTTTAGGATGGTCTTGGATTGGAAACCTGCTTTGATCCATTGTTCTTTGGATCATGTATTCATATGGGTTGTGTAGCCCTCTGAATAAGCTTTCCAAAATGTCCAAGATCATCGAAATCGGACTTCGGTGCAAGAAGTTACGGTCGTTTTAGCAAGCGGTGGTACTGTTTGGACCGGTAGTACTGGTCCGGACCAGTAGTACCGGTGGGGGTTGGCACGAAGTACCAGTCCGGAACCGGTAGTACCGGTGCCGCCTTCTTCAGCTGCCTTCGGTTTGGATCTAAACCGAACCCTAGCCTACCGGTAGTACCGGTGCCGCCCCATGAACAGTGTTTCAGCCGTCCAGATCTAGATCTATGCCTTATTTTTGGTTACCGGCAGTACCGGTGGTCACCGGTAGTACCGGTGCTGGGCGCAACGGTCAGTTTTTGGGGTGCTTTATAAGCCGCCCCCACTTTTCTAACCGTTACCTCTCCCATGACTCGCGCCCAAAAACACTGAGAAAGGTGCCCCCAAGCTCTCAAGGCTCTCTCTTCTCACTCTCTTGCTCCTAGCTCCAAATCTTTGGAAGATTCGAGTTGAGAGAAGAGATTTGAGTGAGAAACGTTGAATCCAAGCTCGAGCTCCTCCTTCCCCTTCCTCTCCCTCTCAAATCTTGGTGCTATTTTGAGAGAGGATTTAGGGAAACCCTAGTGTTTTGTGTTCTTGCATTTGTTCTTGCATTTGGTGGCACTAGGTGGTGATTGCGATTGAGTATTTCTTATTACTCTTAGTGATTGCCGTCACCTAGACGGTTGGTGCTTGATTGATTGGTGAGGGGATTTGGTGATTGTGTCCGCCCCCAATCAAGGGTTCATTTGTGAGGGGTTCTTGTGCCTTCCCCGTGGGAGATTCGCAAAGGCAATTCTAGTGGATTGCTCGTGTCATTGAGTGCGCTCATCTTGTGTGGATTCTTGCGGCACCCTTTGTGGGATTCCCTTTGTGGGTGAGCTCGCGAATCACCAAGTGAGATAGCCGACACAACGGGGACGTAGCGTGCCGGCAAGCACGTGAACCTCGGGATAAACTCGGTGTCTATTGTCCCTTGACTTTCTCATTGGTTATCTCTCTTGTGGTTGATTCATTATTGTCATTGAGATATATATTTGGAGGATACAATCCACAAGGCAAGGTTTGCACCCCCTCGGACTTTACCTTTGCGTTTACTTACTCGTCTTGCTTAGCTTGTTAGTATAGTTCTTGTGTAGTCACTAGGAGTGGTTTAGCAGTAGTTTAATTCTTGCTCCTAGGACTTTGTATGAGCTCTAGTTTGTAAACCTTTGTTTTAGAACGGTTAGGTGGCTTGCTTTGCATAGAGTTCACTAGAGCTAGCGCAAAACCGCATTATGCCGTTTGTCGTACTAATCAACTTGCTCTAGTGATTTTGTAGTTTTTAAATAGGCTATTCACCCCCCCTCTAGCCATATTTGGACCTTTCACCCGCTCACCCACACAACACGGTGGAGTGGCGGTCCGCTTACTCACGCGGCACGATGGCCAGCTTGCTCAAGTGGCGGGCCGTGCTCACCTGACATTGCCCTGTTCGCTTGTCTTATCAGCCGGCTTTTTCAGCTTATTCCGGCTTTTTCAGCTTATTCGAGCTTTTCTACCAGCCTAAATCAGCCGGCTTTTCTACCAGCCGAACACCCTCATGGTGTACAGTGCTTCGGTGTGGTGGGTCCGTGTTCGCCTGGCACGGTGGATGGTGCTCCTGAGTGGTGGCCCATGCCCGCCTGGCACGGGGACGGTAGTCCAGCGTGGCAGCGGCTGCCGATTCGTGCACACATGGCAGCCTGGTGTAGGGAGTGAAAGGGGATTGAGTTGATCTCCCCTTTATTTGTGGGACTGAGGGAGGAATTTTCTCAATTAAAAAAATTAGAGAAAGGGGATATGCGGGTGCTATGTTTTTGCACCTTGATTACCTTTATGAAAGAATATAAGAAAAGCAGATCTCTTTTCTAAGTCTCGTGAAGTTGCTTTAGTTTAATTAATTCTTCTGCTCTTGCCTCGTAATCCCATGGACTGGTGCATTGTCATGCCAAGAGAGCAAAATGTCTAAAACAATAGAGTTTTTCAGCATTCAGTGCAAAAGTGTAGAAGCTTCCCTAAATATGGCAATCGGATGCTTGCCGGTTCTTAATCTAGCAAATCGTTAAATATTCCTCCCCTTTCTCTCACCATGGCACCCTGCACTGGCTCGGTCTGCCCGCTCCACCTAGCCCCTCGCCTGCCACCAGAGTAGGGAAGGGGGGCAAAAAGGAGGGGAGGAGAACCTAAGGGGAGGGGAGCAGAGATGCTTCGAGTGGAGAAGACGCTCACAAGCAGCATCTCCCACTTGACCACAACGGTGCTAGTCGTGATGCCGTGGAGTAGGTTGCCGAGGGTGCCACTCGACAGAAGGTTCATGCAATACACCTACACCAAGCTGGACCACCCTTGGTTGATGACATTCATTGGCGTGAATCTCCAACCCTGGAATCTTGCTTGTGGTCCTCGAAATCTTATTGGAAAGTGAGTTGCTGCTAACATCGAGGAGTTGGAGCTGGGAGCATGAACCAATCTCCAGTGGTACCACCAACCCTCACCCTCGTAGAGGATGTCTGAGTGCCCTGCCCTCTCTTTCCCTTCAGAGTCTCCATCAAGGTTTGTCGTCTCTCTTCCTTTCGCCCGCCCCTTCCCACCCCTTTTCTCTCACTTTGTGTCATGCTACATTGTGGACGATGCCCTTCTCTACTGCCGAGGAGCTTCTTTTCTTTCAACTTTACCTATTGCTAATGAGCTCGTACTCTGACAAGATGTATCTAAGAGTGTTCTAGTGCGACACGTGACTCCAACAAGGCGTGCCCGTGCACGCAGGAATTGTAAAAGAATTTTCACAGAAATCAGCTCATTTTCATAGGAAAACATAGGAAATAGAAAATTTTCCTCCATTCCAAAGGAAACCTAAGAAAAGGGAATGAAGGAAAAAGAAAGGGTCTAACCAGTAGTGCCAGGGGCAAATAAGGCATTTCATCACCTTTCTCTCTTCTACTCAGCCCAAAACCATTATTTTAATCATGGCTGTGTTCATAAGAAATTTAGACTCAAGTCAAAGTGTTCACTAGTCAAATGTCGTACTTTTTTTTTTCTAGTGTCCCGCGGCTACTTGATATCAGTTTACATGTCATGTACCAAAGTTTGCTAGAAATGAAAGTAGGCGCAATGGATGGAATTGAAGATACTCTACACCCTTGAATTATTGTATCTGTTGGATGTACACCGCTCCTAGTTGATCTCTTATACTGTATTTCTAGGGACGGTTGAAAGTCAAACTGTTTCCTGAAAAAAAAGTAGCACCTCTAAAAATGTTTCTGCAGTAGTACATGTTATGACCACAAGCAAACTCTTGTGATCTCCCAACCTGCACCCTAACCTACACGAAAATCAAAAGACACACTCCCGGTGTGAACTGAGCCTGGGATGTTGAAACAATGAGTGTTGGAAAGCTAGACAACACTTGACTGAGTGAAAGATTACGTTCCCTAGTAATAATAAACAAACTGGATCAGAGTATATATGCAGCATCCGATCAAAGCTTGCTTTAGTCCTAGATGCAATGTACCAGAATAAGTTAACAGTGATGATACGGTTTGGTTTATTTGTGTTATGGATCTTATTCCTGCAGATCGGCACTTTGTTTATACGATTCCTCTTAAACCAGTATACAGAGCAAGTGCCAACCTGATTATACAGATTAAGAAACGAGAATGGTTGTTAGCATGTCAGTAAATATCAAATATGTCACTGTCGCGCAATGGGCCGGGCGTTAGCTGCTAACAACTCTAGTTTAGTATCGTCCACAATTTGAAATCATACCCTATGTGTGTACTACGTAAGTAGTAGGAATGTATAGTCATCGCTAGTTTATAGGTAGCTCAAGTAGTCAAGTTGCATTATCCTTTTATAATAGCCTTTGTTACGAATAATTTGAGTCAATAAATTATGAAGATGATGATGCTGTGTTCGGCCCTTTTTGGTTCTTTATTGTGCAACTGGCTAATTTTAAGCTCTGTTTTTCCGTCGTAGAATCCTAGGAGAACAGATTCTAAATCGCGCTTGCTCAAAAAAATCAGCCCATTTAAGGCAGCCCCCTATGTGGAACTAACATAGATTTTTTTCGTCAGAAGTCATATGTTAAACTGTTTTGTTTGAAAAGCTAATTGATTGTTTTCTCAAAAAGCCAAAGGCCAAAAATTGCCGGGGGAATGCAAATGATGAAGAAACTAAAATTCAAATACTCCGATCCATGCTGAAACTCTTAAGGTTGTGTACATAGAGCCATGGAGGGCATGTGGAAACTCAATTCAGTAATCTAGAAAAACGGTAAGATAATCGTGCCAATCATGTGTAGGTGTGATCTTATTCTTTTTGGATACGACTAACCCGCTAACAATGCTAACATGCATACTGATTATACTTAAATGAACAAGAAACATACGAGAATGTACCTTGAAGCAGGACCAGTGCCGAAGGCACCACAGCGTTGTTGCTTGGGTCAGCCATAACTCGTGTAGGATACCTTCCACCTCTCTTAATTTCACAATAGATCCATATTTTAAGTTGATTCAACTCTAGTCAGTCTCCATACGGGAACACCTTTATTGCACATAGTATTTATTCTAGGCCTTGAAATTTATTTTGATTTAGTTGAACATATGGATCTATTGTGAAATTAAGAGAGGTGGAAGGTATCCTACACGAGTTATGGCTGACCCAAGCAACAACGCTGTGGTGCCTTCGGCACTGGTCCTGCTTCAAGGTACATTCTCGTATGTTTCTTGTTCATTTAAGTATAATCAGTATGCATGTTAGCATTGTTAGCGGGTTAGTCGTATCCAAAAAGAATAAGATCACACCTACACATGATTGGCACGATTATCTTACCGTTTTTCTAGATTACTGAATTGAGTTTCCACATGCCCTCCATGGCTCTATGTACACAACCTTAAGAGTTTCAGCATGGATCGGAGTATTTGAATTTTAGTTTCTTCATCATTTGCATTCCCCCGGCAATTTTTGGCCTTTGGCTTTTTGAGAAAACAATCAATTAGCTTTTCAAACAAAACAGTTTAACATATGACTTCTGACGAAAAAAATCTATGTTAGTTCCACATAGGGGGCTGCCTTAAATGGGCTGATTTTTTTGAGCAAGCGCGATTTAGAATCTGTTCTCCTAGGATTCTACGACGGAAAAACAGAGCTTAAAATTAGCCAGTTGCACAATAAAGAACCAAAAAGGGCCGAACACAGCATCATCATCTTCATAATTTATTGACTCAAATTATTCGTAACAAAGGCTATTATAAAAGGATAATGCAACTTGACTACTTGAGCTACCTATAAACTAGCGATGACTATACATTCCTACTACTTACGTAGTACACACATAGGGTATGATTTCAAATTGTGGACGATACTAAACTAGAGTTGTTAGCAGCTAACGCCCGGCCCATTGCGCGACAGTGACATATTTGATATTTACTGACATGCTAACAACCATTCTCGTTTCTTAATCTGTATAATCAGGTTGGCACTTGCTCTGTATACTGGTTTAAGAGGAATCGTATAAACAAAGTGCCGATCTGCAGGAATAAGATCCATAACACAAATAAACCAAACCGTATCATCACTGTTAACTTATTCTGGTACATTGCATCTAGGACTAAAGCAAGCTTTGATCGGATGCTGCATATATACTCTGATCCAGTTTGTTTATTATTACTAGGGAACGTAATCTTTCACTCAGTCAAGTGTTGTCTAGCTTTCCAACACTCATTGTTTCAACATCCCAGGCTCAGTTCACACCGGGAGTGTGTCTTTTGATTTTCGTGTAGGTTAGGGTGCAGGTTGGGAGATCACAAGAGTTTGCTTGTGGTCATAACATGTACTACTGCAGAAACATTTTTAGAGGTGCTACTTTTTTTTCAGGAAACAGTTTGACTTTCAACCGTCCCTAGAAATACAGTATAAGAGATCAACTAGGAGCGGTGTACATCCAACAGATACAATAATTCAAGGGTGTAGAGTATCTTCAATTCCATCCATTGCGCCTACTTTCATTTCTAGCAAACTTTGGTACATGACATGTAAACTGATATCAAGTAGCCGCGGGACACTAGAAAAAAAAAAGTACGACATTTGACTAGTGAACACTTTGACTTGAGTCTAAATTTCTTATGAACACAGCCATGATTAAAATAATGGTTTTGGGCTGAGTAGAAGAGAGAAAGGTGATGAAATGCCTTATTTGCCCCTGGCACTACTGGTTAGACCCTTTCTTTTTCCTTCATTCCCTTTTCTTAGGTTTCCTTTGGAATGGAGGAAAATTTTCTATTTCCTATGTTTTCCTATGAAAATGAGCTGATTTCTGTGAAAATTCTTTTACAATTCCTGCGTGCACGGGCACGCCTTGTTGGAGTCACGTGTCGCACTAGAACACTCTTAGATACATCTTGTCAGAGTACGAGCTCATTAGCAATAGGTAAAGTTGAAAGAAAAGAAGCTCCTCGGCAGTAGAGAAGGGCATCGTCCACAATGTAGCATGACACAAAGTGAGAGAAAAGGGGTGGGAAGGGGCGGGCGAAAGGAAGAGAGACGACAAACCTTGATGGAGACTCTGAAGGGAAAGAGAGGGCAGGGCACTCAGACATCCTCTACGAGGGTGAGGGTTGGTGGTACCACTGGAGATTGGTTCATGCTCCCAGCTCCAACTCCTCGATGTTAGCAGCAACTCACTTTCCAATAAGATTTCGAGGACCACAAGCAAGATTCCAGGGTTGGAGATTCACGCCAATGAATGTCATCAACCAAGGGTGGTCCAGCTTGGTGTAGGTGTATTGCATGAACCTTCTGTCGAGTGGCACCCTCGGCAACCTACTCCACGGCATCACGACTAGCACCGTTGTGGTCAAGTGGGAGATGCTGCTTGTGAGCGTCTTCTCCACTCGAAGCATCTCTGCTCCCCTCCCCTTAGGTTCTCCTCCCCTCCTTTTTGCCCCCCTTCCCTACTCTGGTGGCAGGCGAGGGGCTAGGTGGAGCGGGCAGACCGAGCCAGTGCAGGGTGCCATGGTGAGAGAAAGGGGAGGAATATTTAACGATTTGCTAGATTAAGAACCGGCAAGCATCCGATTGCCATATTTAGGGAAGCTTCTACACTTTTGCACTGAATGCTGAAAAACTCTATTGTTTTAGACATTTTGCTCTCTTGGCATGACAATGCACCAGTCCATGGGATTACGAGGCAAGAGCAGAAGAATTAATTAAACTAAAGCAACTTCACGAGACTTAGAAAAGAGATCTGCTTTTCTTATATTCTTTCATAAAGGTAATCAAGGTGCAAAAACATAGCACCCGCATATCCCCTTTCTCTAATTTTTTTAATTGAGAAAATTCCTCCCTCAGTCCCACAAATAAAGGGGAGATCAACTCAATCCCCTTTCACTCCCTACACCAGGCTGCCATGTGTGCACGAATCGGCAGCCGCTGCCACGCTGGACTACCGTCCCCGTGCCAGGCGGGCATGGGCCACCACTCAGGAGCACCATCCACCGTGCCAGGCGAACACGGACCCACCACACCGAAGCACTGTACACCATGAGGGTGTTCGGCTGGTAGAAAAGCCGGCTGATTTAGGCTGGTAGAAAAGCTCGAATAAGCTGAAAAAGCCGGAATAAGCTGAAAAAGCCGGCTGATAAGACAAGCGAACAGGGCAATGTCAGGTGAGCACGGCCCGCCACTTGAGCAAGCTGGCCATCGTGCCGCGTGAGTAAGCGGACCGCCACTCCACCGTGTTGTGTGGGTGAGCGGGTGAAAGGTCCAAATATGGCTAGAGGGGGGGTGAATAGCCTATTTAAAAACTACAAAATCACTAGAGCAAGTTGATTAGTACGACAAACGGCATAATGCGGTTTTGCGCTAGCTCTAGTGAACTCTATGCAAAGCAAGCCACCTAACCGTTCTAAAACAAAGGTTTACAAACTAGAGCTCATACAAAGTCCTAGGAGCAAGAATTAAACTACTGCTAAACCACTCCTAGTGACTACACAAGAACTATACTAACAAGCTAAGCAAGACGAGTAAGTAAACGCAAAGGTAAAGTCCGAGGGGGTGCAAACCTTGCCTTGTGGATTGTATCCTCCAAATATATATCTCAATGACAATAATGAATCAACCACAAGAGAGATAACCAATGAGAAAGTCAAGGGACAATAGACACCGAGTTTATCCCGAGGTTCACGTGCTTGCCGGCACGCTACGTCCCCGTTGTGTCGGCTATCTCACTTGGTGATTCGCGAGCTCACCCACAAAGGGAATCCCACAAAGGGTGCCGCAAGAATCCACACAAGATGAGCGCACTCAATGACACGAGCAATCCACTAGAATTGCCTTTGCGAATCTCCCACGGGGAAGGCACAAGAACCCCTCACAAATGAACCCTTGATTGGGGGCGGACACAATCACCAAATCCCCTCACCAATCAATCAAGCACCAACCGTCTAGGTGACGGCAATCACTAAGAGTAATAAGAAATACTCAATCGCAATCACCACCTAGTGCCACCAAATGCAAGAACAAATGCAAGAACACAAAACACTAGGGTTTCCCTAAATCCTCTCTCAAAATAGCACCAAGATTTGAGAGGGAGAGGAAGGGGAAGGAGGAGCTCGAGCTTGGATTCAACGTTTCTCACTCAAATCTCTTCTCTCAACTCGAATCTTCCAAAGATTTGGAGCTAGGAGCAAGAGAGTGAGAAGAGAGAGCCTTGAGAGCTTGGGGGCACCTTTCTCAGTGTTTTTGGGCGCGAGTCATGG
>JAHUYU010000525.1:0-20207 GCA_030439765.1 Tripidium arundinaceum | reverse complement strand
CACGTGGAATTGGAGGTGGATTTGTATGCAGCCAAACAAGCCCTTAGGTGTGATTATTGTTGTTGTTGTTGTTTAAACGAGGTACTGATTGTTTTTTTTTGGTATTGAAAAGAAGAAAAAGCCCAGACTAGGCAATGTGCATGAAAGAGTAGGATGCTTTTTCTATTCTTTTCGGCAGCGCCGTGGGCCATCCTGGACAAGAAAGTTGACCAGAGACTTCACCCATGCTTCAGTGAGTGAACATAGCAACAGCAAGAGCAACCCATAGGGGGGTAGCAACTAGGGATGAAAACGGGACGGATATTTTCCGATATCCGTCCGTCCCGAAATGGTCAAAACACTATTTGGATAGTCCGTATCTGAATCCGAATATTTAATATCCGACCATATCCGAATCCGAATACTCAAAAATTAGATTTCTAGTATATATATGTAATAGATATCAATATCCGAATGATCCGTATCCGGTTCTAATATCCGATAAAAAATATGGGACATAATATGGGATATGGGACATAATGCAGGATCACCGATATCCGTCCGTATCCGATCCGGTTTCATCCTAAGTAGCAACGATAGCGATTACTGTAAAACCAATAATAATAAGCTAACAACCGAAACCAACTAAGGACTTGTTTGGCTGCATATAAATACATCTCAATCCACGTGGTTTGGAGGGATTGAGGTGGAATTTAAACTAAAATCCACCTCAATCCCTCTCAAACCACGTGGATTGAGGTGGATTTGTGTGCAGCCAAACAAAGCCTAAAGTAACAATGATTGCCTGATTGGGACCTCAATGTGCACCCGCCAGACATTTGTATTACAACTCAAACGTCCTATGATAGCAATAACTTCAGACTGTCTGCGTAGTGTTGAATTGTACCCCCCTCCGTCCCAAATCATAAGACATTCCAAAAATCTTGGAGAGTTAAAGCATCTCAACTTTGACCAAATTTATATAATAAGATAATAATGTTTATGATACTAATTAAGTATCATTAGATTCTTCATTAAATATATTTTCATAGGATACATATTTGATGTCATAAATCTTTGTATTTCTCTCTATAATTTTGGTCAAACTTAAGATCCACGGACTCTCTGAGATTCTTGGAATGACTTATAATTTGGAACGGAGGAAGTACATCAAAATATCTTCCTGTTATCATTAATGTCCAAGTTCCTTGGTGTATTGCGCAAGACGGGGTGGGCACTTGAACAAAGTGACGATCTGTAAATTTGCGCTTGCATCTTGATGTCATTGCTGTTGGTTGCATCTTGATGTTACTGTTGTTGGTTGCGTCCTCAGCCTTATTCGTTTTGGTGGGAATTGAGGAGGGTTGAAAGGGATTGAGTGAGATTAAATCGATAACAAGTCAAAATCTCTCTCAACCCCCTTCCAATCCCTGAGAGAGAGAGAGGACTAATCGAACAAGGCCTGAGGACGCAACCAACAACAGTAACATCAAGATGCAACCAACAGCAATGACATCAAGATGCAAGCGCAAATTTACAGATCGTCACTTTGTTCAAGTGCCCACCCCGTCTTGCGCAATACACCAAGGAACTTGGACATTAATGATAACAGGAAGATATTTTGATGTACTTCCTCCGTTCCAAATTATAAGTCATTCCAAGAATCTCAGAGAGTCCGTGGATCTTAAGTTTGACCAAAATTATAGAGAGAAATACAAAGATTTATGACATCAAATATGTATCCTATGAAAATATATTTAATGAAGAATCTAATGATACTTAATTAGTATCATAAACATTATTATCTTATTATATAAATTTGGTCAAAGTTGAGATGCTTTAACTCTCCAAGATTTTTGGAATGTCTTATGATTTGGGACGGAGGGGGGTACAATTCAACACTACGCAGACAGTCTGAAGTTATTGCTATCATAGGACGTTTGAGTTGTAATACAAATGTCTGGCGGGTGCACATTGAGGTCCCAATCAGGCAATCATTGTTACTTTAGGCTTTGTTTGGCTGCACACAAATCCACCTCAATCCACGTGGTTTGAGAGGGATTGAGGTGGATTTTAGTTTAAATTCCACCTCAATCCCTCCCAAACCACGTGGATTGAGATGTATTTATATGCAGCCAAACAAGTCCTTAGTTGGTTTCGGTTGTTAGCTTATTATTATTGGTTTTACAGTAATCGCTATCGTTGCTACTTAGGATGAAACCGGATCGGATACGGACGGATATCGGTGATCCTGCATTATGTCCCATATCCCATATTATGTCCCATATTTTTTATCGGATATTAGAACCGGATACGGATCATTCGGATATTGATATCTATTACATATATATACTAGAAATCTAATTTTTGAGTATTCGGATTCGGATATGGTCGGATATTAAATATTCGGATTCAGATACGGACTATCCAAATAGTGTTTTGACCATTTCGGGACGGACGGATATCGGAAAATATCCGTCCCGTTTTCATCCCTAGTTGCTACCCCCCTATGGGTTGCTCTTGCTGTTGCTATGTTCACTCACTGAAGCATGGGTGAAGTCTCTGGTCAACTTTCTTGTCCAGGATGGCCCACGGCGCTGCCGAAAAGAATAGAAAAAGCATCCTACTCTTTCATGCACATTGCCTAGTCTGGGCTTTTTCTTCTTTTCAATACCAAAAAAAAACAATCAGTACCTCGTTTAAACAACAACAACAACAATAATCACACCTAAGGGCTTGTTTGGCTGCATACAAATCCACCTCAATTCCTCCCAAACCACGTGGATTGGGGTGGATTTGTGTGCAGCCAAACAAAGCATAAAGCCAGTTTCATCCGTCGGTATCCTTTTTGCTGAGCTTCGGACCTATATGGGCTTATTAACAATGAACGTCGTCAGAATGCTAAATCCTGAAAACCACGAGATAGAAGGGCGAGCGGTTCAGCATCCAATACAACATGCCAGTGTTCATTCTTCCCTCCTGAATCACCAAATTCTCTTTTTCTGAGCCTAATCCTCAAGCAACCTGAAATAAAAGGAAATTTGAGATGAAAGTTTGAGGTTTTAAATCCTGACAAAAGTGTTTGTTGTTATATAGAAACCCTTTCTTCTAGTATATTTGATAACCTTAAGAAGACCTGTTTCAGTAACTTAGTTCCACTAATGAGGATAATAGCTTATTGAGGTAACAGATTAACTTTAAGTGTGAACAAGATACAGCCAGAAATAGATGCAGCTCAAGCACGCAATAATTTGACCAAATAGTACTTCACAAAGGCAAAACATGTTTCCTCTCTCAGAGACAAAGACATTGGAACCTGAAGCTGCAAAACTCATTGAGGATACTAATACATTATGCACCAAAAGTTCCAGATGGTCAACCCTACAAACTACCTCTTATCAAAGGCAGGTGGAGCGGCAACATTAGATGTGTAAAACTAGTGTTCTTAAAATCTTATCATCATCTTCCACATTGCAGTTTTCAGATGATTCATTACTGTAGACCATAATTTCAAGAATAATGCACAATGCTTATAGAGACTTCACCCCACCTCACTGTGAGCAAACCATTGTTAGATGTCAAAACCTTGATCTTACAAAAAATATTACCTGGCCCTCAACTCCATTTATGTTTTCCCCCTTTTGCATCAGTGTAGGCAAAATGGGTCGATTGTGCGGTGCCCAAAGTTACAACTTGTACTACTGTCCATACTAACATAAAACTAGCTGTAATAATAACAGAAAAACAAGATACTGCAGCAAAGAGAATCATAAGGGAAAAACATAGAATGCACTCATATCATATGCATGAGTTTGCACAAGATATACAATTCCATGGCCTTAATTCTAAGATCTCCAATAAGTTAGCATGCTACAGCCAATTAGAGTAGGATATCAGGATCACCTTGTGCTCCCACAAAGGTATGACCCAAACCTAGTAGCAAAAACACGTGAATAGATATGTTCTGAGAAAGACATCTTTGTTTTTCCTTTTTGACCTACAAACCTGCAACAAGTGTATTACTGAGTTACACCCATTTGCATCTCTGGAAAATGATCTACGACGATTGACATTCAAAATAAGAATGAAGTCAAAATTCATCATCCAGATTCTCCTTAAAAACATGAGTTAAGGGACATAATATATTGGATTTTTTTTCTTACCTTAGACCTTGTTTGGATGCACATTTATTCACATCAATCCATGTGTGTTGGAGTGGATTGTGGTGGAACTTAGTTTGATTTCCACCACAATACGCTCCAACACATGTGGATTGAGGTGAATACACATGTGCATCCAAGAGTGTTGGTTCAGCTGTTCATTTTGAATGTTTGATAATTTTTCAGAGCTGCACATGAGTGTAACTCTGCACAATGTTTTTTCAGAGCTTAAGATACCACTCATGTTTTTAAGGAGAATCTGGATGATGAATTTTGACTTCATTCTTATTTTGAATGTCAATCGTCGTAGATCATTTTCCAGAGATGCAAATGGGTGTAACTCAGTAATACACTTGTTGCAGGTTTGTAGGTCAAAAAGGAAAAACAAAGATGTCTTTCTCAGAACATATCTATTCACGTGTTTTTGCTACTAGGTTTGGGTCATACCTTTGTGGGAGCACAAGGTGATCCTGATATCCTACTCTAATTGGCTGTAGCATGCTAACTTATTGGAGATCTTAGAATTAAGGCCATGGAATTGTATATCTTGTGCAAACTCATGCATATGATATGAGTGCATTCTATGTTTTTCCCTTATGATTCTCTTTGCTGCAGTATCTTGTTTTTCTGTTATTATTACAGCTAGTTTTATGTTAGTATGGACAGTAGTACAAGTTGTAACTTTGGGCACCGCACAATCGACCCATTTTGCCTACACTGATGCAAAAGGGGGAAAACATAAATGGAGTTGAGGGCCAGGTAATATTTTTTGTAAGATCAAGGTTTTGACATCTAACAATGGTTTGCTCACAGTGAGGTGGGGTGAAGTCTCTATAAGCATTGTGCATTATTCTTGAAATTATGGTCTACAGTAATGAATCATCTGAAAACTGCAATGTGGAAGATGATGATAAGATTTTAAGAACACTAGTTTTACACATCTAATGTTGCCGCTCCACCTGCCTTTGATAAGAGGTAGTTTGTAGGGTTGACCATCTGGAACTTTTGGTGCATAATGTATTAGTATCCTCAATGAGTTTTGCAGCTTCAGGTTCCAATGTCTTTGTCTCTGAGAGAGGAAACATGTTTTGCCTTTGTGAAGTACTATTTGGTCAAATTATTGCGTGCTTGAGCTGCATCTATTTCTGGCTGTATCTTGTTCACACTTAAAGTTAATCTGTTACCTCAATAAGCTATTATCCTCATTAGTGGAACTAAGTTACTGAAACAGGTCTTCTTAAGGTTATCAAATATACTAGAAGAAAGGGTTTCTATATAACAACAAACACTTTTGTCAGGATTTAAAACCTCAAACTTTCATCTCAAATTTCCTTTTATTTCAGGTTGCTTGAGGATTAGGCTCAGAAAAAGAGAATTTGGTGATTCAGGAGGGAAGAATGAACACTGGCATGTTGTATTGGATGCTGAACCGCTCGCCCTTCTATCTCGTGGTTTTCAGGATTTAGCATTCTGACGACGTTCATTGTTAATAAGCCCATATAGGTCCGAAGCTCAGCAAAAAGGATACCGACGGATGAAACTGGCTTTATGCTTTGTTTGGCTGCACACAAATCCACCCCAATCCACGTGGTTTGGGAGGAATTGAGGTGGATTTGTATGCAGCCAAACAAGCCCTTAGGTGTGATTATTGTTGTTGTTGTTGTTTAAACGAGGTACTGATTGTTTTTTTTTTGGTATTGAAAAGAAGAAAAAGCCCAGACTAGGCAATGTGCATGAAAGAGTAGGATGCTTTTTCTATTCTTTTCGGCAGCGCCGTGGGCCATCCTGGACAAGAAAGTTGACCAGAGACTTCACCCATGCTTCAGTGAGTGAACATAGCAACAGCAAGAGCAACCCATAGGGGGGTAGCAACTAGGGATGAAAACGGGACGGATATTTTCCGATATCCGTCCGTCCCGAAATGGTCAAAACACTATTTGGATAGTCCGTATCTGAATCCGAATATTTAATATCCGACCATATCCGAATCCGAATACTCAAAAATTAGATTTCTAGTATATATATGTAATAGATATCAATATCCGAATGATCCGTATCCGGTTCTAATATCCGATAAAAAATATGGGACATAATATGGGATATGGGACATAATGCAGGATCACCGATATCCGTCCGTATCCGATCCGGTTTCATCCTAAGTAGCAACGATAGCGATTACTGTAAAACCAATAATAATAAGCTAACAACCGAAACCAACTAAGGACTTGTTTGGCTGCATATAAATACATCTCAATCCACGTGGTTTGGGAGGGATTGAGGTGGAATTTAAACTAAAATCCACCTCAATCCCTCTCAAACCACGTGGATTGAGGTGGATTTGTGTGCAGCCAAACAAAGCCTAAAGTAACAATGATTGCCTGATTGGGACCTCAATATGCACCCACCAGACATTTGTATTACTACTCAAACACCAAGTTAAGGAGGTCCCATGATAGCAGTAACTTCAGACTGTCTGCGTAGCGTTGAATTGTACATCAAAATATCTTCCTGTTATCATTAATGTCCAAGTTCCTTGGTGTATTGCGCAAGACGGGGTGGGCACTTGAACAAAGTGACGATCTGTCATAAAATTTGCGCTTGCATCTTGATGTCATTGCTGTTGGTTGCATCTTGATGTTATTGTTGTTGGTTGCATCCTCGGGCCTTGTTCGATTAGTCCTCTCTCTCTCTCTCTCTCAGGGGATTGGAAGAGGGTTGAGAGAGATTTTGACTTGTTATCGATTTAATCTCACTCAATCCCTTTCAACCCTCAATTCCCACCAAAAAGAATAAGGCTGCCTGGGCTGGGCTCTTCTGCCTCGGCCTCAGCAATGAACAAGATGGGGCCATCAATAGACCAAACATTTTTTTTTGACAACAGTATAGACCAAGCATTGGATGATGCATCAAGACATGAATTGAACCATGGAATAATCGCACCTGGCCTATTTTTAGAGTACAACTACATCCATCCACAGAACAAGCATATAAAGTCTAAACCAAAGATGTCACATGTTAAATAAAATGAAAATTCACTAGACATCCACATGTTGGGGGCACTCGCAGATCTTACCTGCCTACAAAATTGCAATATACAAAATTACAAACCATGGAATAATCGCAGGTTTGTAGGTCAAAAAAGGAAAAACAAAGATGTCTTTCTCAGAACATATCTATTCATGTTTTGGGTCATACCTTTGTGGGAGCACAAGGTGATCCTGATATCCTACTCTAATTGGCTGTAGCATGCTAACTTATTGGAGATCTTAGAATTAAGGCCATGGAATTGTATATCTTGTGCAAACTCATGCATATGATATGAGCGCATTCTATGTTTTTCCCTTATGATTCTCTTTGCTGCAGTATCTTGTTTTTCTGTTATTATTACAGCTAGTTTTATGTTAGTATGGACAGTAGTACAAGTTGTAACTTTGGGCACCACACAATCGACCCATTTTGCCTACACTGATGCAAAAGGGGGAAAATATAAATGGAGTTGAGGACCAAGGTAATATTTTTTGTAAGATCAAGGTTTTGACATCTAACAATGGTTTGCTCACAGTGAGAGGTGGGGTGAAGTCTCTAAGAGCATTGTGCATTATTCTTGAAATTATGGTCCTACAGTAATGAATCATCTGAAAACTGCAATGTGGAAGATGATGATAAGATTTTAAGAACACTAGTTTTACACATCTAATGTTGCCACTCCATCTGCCTTTGATAAGATGTAGTTTGTAGGGTTGACCATCTGGAACTTTTGGTGCATAATGTATTAGTATCCTCAATGAGTTTTGCAGCTTCAGGTTCCAATGTCTTTGTCTCTGAGAGAGGAAACATGTTTTTGCCTTTGTGAAGTACTATTTGGTCAAATTATTGCGCGCTTGAGCTGCATCTATTTCTGGCTGTATCTTGTTCACACTTAAAATTAATCTGTTACCTCAATAAGCTATTATCCTCATTAGTGGAACTAAGTTACTGAAACAGGTCTTCTTAAGGTTATGAAATATACTAGAAGAAAGGGTTTCTATATAACAACAAACACTTTTGTCAGGATTTAAAACCTCAAACTTTCATCTCAAATTTCCTTTTATTTCAGGTTGCTTGAGGATAAGGCTCAGAAAAAGAGAATTTGGTGATTCAAGAGGGAAGAATGAACACTGGCATGTTGTATTGGATGCTGAACCGCTCGCCCTTCTATCTCGTGGTTTTCAGGATTTAGCATTCTGACGACGTTCATTGTTAATAAGCCCATATAGGTCAGAAGCTCAGCAAAAAGGATACCGACGGATGAAACTGGTTTTAGGTGTGATTATTATTGTTGTTGTTGTTTAAACGAGGTACTGATTGTTGTTTTTTTTTGGTATTGAAAAGAAGAAAAAGCCCAGACTAGGCAATGTGCATGAAAGAGTAGGATGCTTTTTCTATTCTTTTCGGCAGCGCTGTGGGCCATCCTGGACAAGAAAGTTGACCAGAGACTCCACCCATACTTCAGTGAGTGAACACAGCAACAGCAAGAGCAACCCATAGGGGGTAGCAACGATAGCGATTACTGTAAAACCAATAATAATAAGCTAACAACCGAAACCAACTAAAGCAACAATGACATTGCCTGATTTGGACCTCAATGTGCACCCGCCAGACATTTGTATTACAACTCAAACGTCCTATGATAGCAATAACTTCAGACTGTCTGCGTAGTGTTGAATTGTACCCCCCTCCGTCCCAAATCATAAGACATTCCAAAAATCTTGGAGAGTTAAAGCATCTCAACTTTGACCAAATTTATATAATAAGATAATAATGTTTATGATACTAATTAAGTATCATTAGATTCTTCATTAAATATATTTTCATAGGATACATATTTGATGTCATAAATCTTTGTATTTCTCTCTATAATTTTGGTCAAACTTAAGATCCACGGACTCTCTGAGATTCTTGGAATGACTTATAATTTGGAACGGAGGAAGTACATCAAAATATCTTCCTGTTATCATTAATGTCCAAGTTCCTTGGTGTATTGCGCAAGACGGGGTGGGCACTTGAACAAAGTGACGATCTGTAAATTTGCGCTTGCATCTTGATGTCATTGCTGTTGGTTGCATCTTGATGTTACTGTTGTTGGTTGCGTCCTCAGGCCTTGTTCGATTAGTCCTCTCTCTCTCTCAGGGGATTGGAAGGGGGTTGAGAGAGATTTTGACTTGTTATCGATTTAATCTCACTCAATCCCTTTCAACCCTCCTCAATTCCCACCAAAACGAATAAGGCTGAGGACGCAACCAACAACAGTAACATCAAGATGCAACCAACAGCAATGACATCAAGATGCAAGCGCAAATTTACAGATCGTCACTTTGTTCAAGTGCCCACCCCGTCTTGCGCAATACACCAAGGAACTTGGACATTAATGATAACAGGAAGATATTTTGATGTACTTCCTCCGTTCCAAATTATAAGTCATTCCAAGAATCTCAGAGAGTCCGTGGATCTTAAGTTTGACCAAAATTATAGAGAGAAATACAAAGATTTATGACATCAAATATGTATCCTATGAAAATATATTTAATGAAGAATCTAATGATACTTAATTAGTATCATAAACATTATTATCTTATTATATAAATTTGGTCAAAGTTGAGATGCTTTAACTCTCCAAGATTTTTGGAATGTCTTATGATTTGGGACGGAGGGGGGTACAATTCAACACTACGCAGACAGTCTGAAGTTATTGCTATCATAGGACGTTTGAGTTGTAATACAAATGTCTGGCGGGTGCACATTGAGGTCCAAATCAGGCAATGTCATTGTTGCTTTAGTTGGTTTCGGTTGTTAGCTTATTATTATTGGTTTTACAGTAATCGCTATCGTTGCTACCCCCTATGGGTTGCTCT
Organism: Tripidium arundinaceum; assembly: GCA_030439765.1. Classification (NCBI taxonomy): domain Eukaryota; kingdom Viridiplantae; phylum Streptophyta; class Magnoliopsida; order Poales; family Poaceae; genus Tripidium; species Tripidium arundinaceum. Next base: position 10,177 of record JAHUYU010000525.1, on the reverse strand, counting down.
TGCTGTTGCTGTGTTCACTCACTGAAGTATGGGTGGAGTCTCTGGTCAACTTTCTTGTCCAGGATGGCCCACAGCGCTGCCGAAAAGAATAGAAAAAGCATCCTACTCTTTCATGCACATTGCCTAGTCTGGGCTTTTTCTTCTTTTCAATACCAAAAAAAAACAACAATCAGTACCTCGTTTAAACAACAACAACAATAATAATCACACCTAAAACCAGTTTCATCCGTCGGTATCCTTTTTGCTGAGCTTCTGACCTATATGGGCTTATTAACAATGAACGTCGTCAGAATGCTAAATCCTGAAAACCACGAGATAGAAGGGCGAGCGGTTCAGCATCCAATACAACATGCCAGTGTTCATTCTTCCCTCTTGAATCACCAAATTCTCTTTTTCTGAGCCTTATCCTCAAGCAACCTGAAATAAAAGGAAATTTGAGATGAAAGTTTGAGGTTTTAAATCCTGACAAAAGTGTTTGTTGTTATATAGAAACCCTTTCTTCTAGTATATTTCATAACCTTAAGAAGACCTGTTTCAGTAACTTAGTTCCACTAATGAGGATAATAGCTTATTGAGGTAACAGATTAATTTTAAGTGTGAACAAGATACAGCCAGAAATAGATGCAGCTCAAGCGCGCAATAATTTGACCAAATAGTACTTCACAAAGGCAAAAACATGTTTCCTCTCTCAGAGACAAAGACATTGGAACCTGAAGCTGCAAAACTCATTGAGGATACTAATACATTATGCACCAAAAGTTCCAGATGGTCAACCCTACAAACTACATCTTATCAAAGGCAGATGGAGTGGCAACATTAGATGTGTAAAACTAGTGTTCTTAAAATCTTATCATCATCTTCCACATTGCAGTTTTCAGATGATTCATTACTGTAGGACCATAATTTCAAGAATAATGCACAATGCTCTTAGAGACTTCACCCCACCTCTCACTGTGAGCAAACCATTGTTAGATGTCAAAACCTTGATCTTACAAAAAATATTACCTGGTCCTCAACTCCATTTATATTTTCCCCCTTTTGCATCAGTGTAGGCAAAATGGGTCGATTGTGTGGTGCCCAAAGTTACAACTTGTACTACTGTCCATACTAACATAAAACTAGCTGTAATAATAACAGAAAAACAAGATACTGCAGCAAAGAGAATCATAAGGGAAAAACATAGAATGCGCTCATATCATATGCATGAGTTTGCACAAGATATACAATTCCATGGCCTTAATTCTAAGATCTCCAATAAGTTAGCATGCTACAGCCAATTAGAGTAGGATATCAGGATCACCTTGTGCTCCCACAAAGGTATGACCCAAAACATGAATAGATATGTTCTGAGAAAGACATCTTTGTTTTTCCTTTTTTGACCTACAAACCTGCGATTATTCCATGGTTTGTAATTTTGTATATTGCAATTTTGTAGGCAGGTAAGATCTGCGAGTGCCCCCAACATGTGGATGTCTAGTGAATTTTCATTTTATTTAACATGTGACATCTTTGGTTTAGACTTTATATGCTTGTTCTGTGGATGGATGTAGTTGTACTCTAAAAATAGGCCAGGTGCGATTATTCCATGGTTCAATTCATGTCTTGATGCATCATCCAATGCTTGGTCTATACTGTTGTCAAAAAAAAATGTTTGGTCTATTGATGGCCCCATCTTGTTCATTGCTGAGGCCGAGGCAGAAGAGCCCAGCCCAGGCAGCCTTATTCTTTTTGGTGGGAATTGAGGGTTGAAAGGGATTGAGTGAGATTAAATCGATAACAAGTCAAAATCTCTCTCAACCCTCTTCCAATCCCCTGAGAGAGAGAGAGAGAGAGGACTAATCGAACAAGGCCCGAGGATGCAACCAACAACAATAACATCAAGATGCAACCAACAGCAATGACATCAAGATGCAAGCGCAAATTTTATGACAGATCGTCACTTTGTTCAAGTGCCCACCCCGTCTTGCGCAATACACCAAGGAACTTGGACATTAATGATAACAGGAAGATATTTTGATGTACAATTCAACGCTACGCAGACAGTCTGAAGTTACTGCTATCATGGGACCTCCTTAACTTGGTGTTTGAGTAGTAATACAAATGTCTGGTGGGTGCATATTGAGGTCCCAATCAGGCAATCATTGTTACTTTAGGCTTTGTTTGGCTGCACACAAATCCACCTCAATCCACGTGGTTTGAGAGGGATTGAGGTGGATTTTAGTTTAAATTCCACCTCAATCCCTCCCAAACCACGTGGATTGAGATGTATTTATATGCAGCCAAACAAGTCCTTAGTTGGTTTCGGTTGTTAGCTTATTATTATTGGTTTTACAGTAATCGCTATCGTTGCTACTTAGGATGAAACCGGATCGGATACGGACGGATATCGGTGATCCTGCATTATGTCCCATATCCCATATTATGTCCCATATTTTTTATCGGATATTAGAACCGGATACGGATCATTCGGATATTGATATCTATTACATATATATACTAGAAAATCTAATTTTTGAGTATTCGGATTCGGATATGGTCGGATATTAAATATTCGGATTCAGATACGGACTATCCAAATAGTGTTTTGACCATTTCGGGACGGACGGATATCGGAAAATATCCGTCCCGTTTTCATCCCTAGTTGCTACCCCCCTATGGGTTGCTCTTGCTGTTGCTATGTTCACTCACTGAAGCATGGGTGAAGTCTCTGGTCAACTTTCTTGTCCAGGATGGCCCACGGCGCTGCCGAAAAGAATAGAAAAAGCATCCTACTCTTTCATGCACATTGCCTAGTCTGGGCTTTTTCTTCTTTTCAATACCAAAAAAAAAAACAATCAGTACCTCGTTTAAACAACAACAACAACAATAATCACACCTAAGGGCTTGTTTGGCTGCATACAAATCCACCTCAATTCCTCCCAAACCACGTGGATTGGGGTGGATTTGTGTGCAGCCAAACAAAGCATAAAGCCAGTTTCATCCGTCGGTATCCTTTTTGCTGAGCTTCGGACCTATATGGGCTTATTAACAATGAACGTCGTCAGAATGCTAAATCCTGAAAACCACGAGATAGAAGGGCGAGCGGTTCAGCATCCAATACAACATGCCAGTGTTCATTCTTCCCTCCTGAATCACCAAATTCTCTTTTTCTGAGCCTAATCCTCAAGCAACCTGAAATAAAAGGAAATTTGAGATGAAAGTTTGAGGTTTTAAATCCTGACAAAAGTGTTTGTTGTTATATAGAAACCCTTTCTTCTAGTATATTTGATAACCTTAAGAAGACCTGTTTCAGTAACTTAGTTCCACTAATGAGGATAATAGCTTATTGAGGTAACAGATTAACTTTAAGTGTGAACAAGATACAGCCAGAAATAGATGCAGCTCAAGCACGCAATAATTTGACCAAATAGTACTTCACAAAGGCAAAACATGTTTCCTCTCTCAGAGACAAAGACATTGGAACCTGAAGCTGCAAAACTCATTGAGGATACTAATACATTATGCACCAAAAGTTCCAGATGGTCAACCCTACAAACTACCTCTTATCAAAGGCAGGTGGAGCGGCAACATTAGATGTGTAAAACTAGTGTTCTTAAAATCTTATCATCATCTTCCACATTGCAGTTTTCAGCTGTTCATTTTGAATGTTTGATAATTTTTCAGAGCTGCACATGAGTGTAACTCTGCACAATGTTTTTTCAGAGCTTAAGATACCACTCATGTTTTTAAGGAGAATCTGGATGATGAATTTTGACTTCATTCTTATTTTGAATGTCAATCGTCGTAGATCATTTTCCAGAGATGCAAATGGGTGTAACTCAGTAATACACTTGTTGCAGGTTTGTAGGTCAAAAAGGAAAAACAAAGATGTCTTTCTCAGAACATATCTATTCACGTGTTTTTGCTACTAGGTTTGGGTCATACCTTTGTGGGAGCACAAGGTGATCCTGATATCCTACTCTAATTGGCTGTAGCATGCTAACTTATTGGAGATCTTAGAATTAAGGCCATGGAATTGTATATCTTGTGCAAACTCATGCATATGATATGAGTGCATTCTATGTTTTTCCCTTATGATTCTCTTTGCTGCAGTATCTTGTTTTTCTGTTATTATTACAGCTAGTTTTATGTTAGTATGGACAGTAGTACAAGTTGTAACTTTGGGCACCGCACAATCGACCCATTTTGCCTACACTGATGCAAAAGGGGGAAAACATAAATGGAGTTGAGGGCCAGGTAATATTTTTTGTAAGATCAAGGTTTTGACATCTAACAATGGTTTGCTCACAGTGAGGTGGGGTGAAGTCTCTATAAGCATTGTGCATTATTCTTGAAATTATGGTCTACAGTAATGAATCATCTGAAAACTGCAATGTGGAAGATGATGATAAGATTTTAAGAACACTAGTTTTACACATCTAATGTTGCCGCTCCACCTGCCTTTGATAAGAGGTAGTTTGTAGGGTTGACCATCTGGAACTTTTGGTGCATAATGTATTAGTATCCTCAATGAGTTTTGCAGCTTCAGGTTCCAATGTCTTTGTCTCTGAGAGAGGAAACATGTTTTGCCTTTGTGAAGTACTATTTGGTCAAATTATTGCGTGCTTGAGCTGCATCTATTTCTGGCTGTATCTTGTTCACACTTAAAGTTAATCTGTTACCTCAATAAGCTATTATCCTCATTAGTGGAACTAAGTTACTGAAACAGGTCTTCTTAAGGTTATCAAATATACTAGAAGAAAGGGTTTCTATATAACAACAAACACTTTTGTCAGGATTTAAAACCTCAAACTTTCATCTCAAATTTCCTTTTATTTCAGGTTGCTTGAGGATTAGGCTCAGAAAAAGAGAATTTGGTGATTCAGGAGGGAAGAATGAACACTGGCATGTTGTATTGGATGCTGAACCGCTCGCCCTTCTATCTCGTGGTTTTCAGGATTTAGCATTCTGACGACGTTCATTGTTAATAAGCCCATATATAGGTCCGAAGCTCAGCAAAAAGGATACCGACGGATGAAACTGGCTTTATGCTTTGTTTGGCTGCACACAAATCCACCCCAATCCACGTGGTTTGGGAGGAATTGAGGTGGATTTGTATGCAGCCAAACAAGCCCTTAGGTGTGATTATTGTTGTTGTTGTTGTTTAAACGAGGTACTGATTGTTTTTTTTTTGGTATTGAAAAGAAGAAAAAGCCCAGACTAGGCAATGTGCATGAAAGAGTAGGATGCTTTTTCTATTCTTTTCGGCAGCGCCGTGGGCCATCCTGGACAAGAAAGTTGACCAGAGACTTCACCCATGCTTCAGTGAGTGAACATAGCAACAGCAAGAGCAACCCATAGGGGGGGTAGCAACTAGGGATGAAAACGGGACGGATATTTTCCGATATCCGTCCGTCCCGAAATGGTCAAAACACTATTTGGATAGTCCGTATCTGAATCCGAATATTTAATATCCGACCATATCCGAATCCGAATACTCAAAAATTAGATTTCTAGTATATATATGTAATAGATATCAATATCCGAATGATCCGTATCCGGTTCTAATATCCGATAAAAAATATGGGACATAATATGGGATATGGGACATAATGCAGGATCACCGATATCCGTCCGTATCCGATCCGGTTTCATCCTAAGTAGCAACGATAGCGATTACTGTAAAACCAATAATAATAAGCTAACAACCGAAACCAACTAAGGACTTGTTTGGCTGCATATAAATACATCTCAATCCACGTGGTTTGGGAGGGATTGAGGTGGAATTTAAACTAAAATCCACCTCAATCCCTCTCAAACCACGTGGATTGAGGTGGATTTGTGTGCAGCCAAACAAAGCCTAAAGTAACAATGATTGCCTGATTGGGACCTCAATATGCACCCACCAGACATTTGTATTACTACTCAAACACCAAGTTAAGGAGGGTCCCATGATAGCAGTAACTTCAGACTGTCTGCGTAGCGTTGAATTGTACATCAAAATATCTTCCTGTTATCATTAATGTCCAAGTTCCTTGGTGTATTGCGCAAGACGGGGTGGGCACTTGAACAAAGTGACGATCTGTCATAAAATTTGCGCTTGCATCTTGATGTCATTGCTGTTGGTTGCATCTTGATGTTATTGTTGTTGGTTGCATCCTCGGGCCTTGTTCGATTAGTCCTCTCTCTCTCTCTCTCTCAGGGGATTGGAAGAGGGTTGAGAGAGATTTTGACTTGTTATCGATTTAATCTCACTCAATCCCTTTCAACCCTCAATTCCCACCAAAAAGAATAAGGCTGCCTGGGCTGGGCTCTTCTGCCTCGGCCTCAGCAATGAACAAGATGGGGCCATCAATAGACCAAACATTTTTTTTTGACAACAGTATAGACCAAGCATTGGATGATGCATCAAGACATGAATTGAACCATGGAATAATCGCACCTGGCCTATTTTTAGAGTACAACTACATCCATCCACAGAACAAGCATATAAAGTCTAAACCAAAGATGTCACATGTTAAATAAAATGAAAATTCACTAGACATCCACATGTTGGGGGCACTCGCAGATCTTACCTGCCTACAAAATTGCAATATACAAAATTACAAACCATGGAATAATCGCAGGTTTGTAGGTCAAAAAAGGAAAAACAAAGATGTCTTTCTCAGAACATATCTATTCATGTTTTGGGTCATACCTTTGTGGGAGCACAAGGTGATCCTGATATCCTACTCTAATTGGCTGTAGCATGCTAACTTATTGGAGATCTTAGAATTAAGGCCATGGAATTGTATATCTTGTGCAAACTCATGCATATGATATGAGCGCATTCTATGTTTTTCCCTTATGATTCTCTTTGCTGCAGTATCTTGTTTTTCTGTTATTATTACAGCTAGTTTTATGTTAGTATGGACAGTAGTACAAGTTGTAACTTTGGGCACCACACAATCGACCCATTTTGCCTACACTGATGCAAAAGGGGGAAAATATAAATGGAGTTGAGGACCAGGTAATATTTTTTGTAAGATCAAGGTTTTGACATCTAACAATGGTTTGCTCACAGTGAGAGGTGGGGTGAAGTCTCTAAGAGCATTGTGCATTATTCTTGAAATTATGGTCCTACAGTAATGAATCATCTGAAAACTGCAATGTGGAAGATGATGATAAGATTTTAAGAACACTAGTTTTACACATCTAATGTTGCCACTCCATCTGCCTTTGATAAGATGTAGTTTGTAGGGTTGACCATCTGGAACTTTTGGTGCATAATGTATTAGTATCCTCAATGAGTTTTGCAGCTTCAGGTTCCAATGTCTTTGTCTCTGAGAGAGGAAACATGTTTTTGCCTTTGTGAAGTACTATTTGGTCAAATTATTGCGCGCTTGAGCTGCATCTATTTCTGGCTGTATCTTGTTCACACTTAAAATTAATCTGTTACCTCAATAAGCTATTATCCTCATTAGTGGAACTAAGTTACTGAAACAGGTCTTCTTAAGGTTATGAAATATACTAGAAGAAAGGGTTTCTATATAACAACAAACACTTTTGTCAGGATTTAAAACCTCAAACTTTCATCTCAAATTTCCTTTTATTTCAGGTTGCTTGAGGATAAGGCTCAGAAAAAGAGAATTTGGTGATTCAAGAGGGAAGAATGAACACTGGCATGTTGTATTGGATGCTGAACCGCTCGCCCTTCTATCTCGTGGTTTTCAGGATTTAGCATTCTGACGACGTTCATTGTTAATAAGCCCATATAGGTCAGAAGCTCAGCAAAAAGGATACCGACGGATGAAACTGGTTTTAGGTGTGATTATTATTGTTGTTGTTGTTTAAACGAGGTACTGATTGTTGTTTTTTTTGGTATTGAAAAGAAGAAAAAGCCCAGACTAGGCAATGTGCATGAAAGAGTAGGATGCTTTTTCTATTCTTTTCGGCAGCGCTGTGGGCCATCCTGGACAAGAAAGTTGACCAGAGACTCCACCCATACTTCAGTGAGTGAACACAGCAACAGCAAGAGCAACCCATAGGGGGTAGCAACGATAGCGATTACTGTAAAACCAATAATAATAAGCTAACAACCGAAACCAACTAAAGCAACAATGACATTGCCTGATTTGGACCTCAATGTGCACCCGCCAGACATTTGTATTACAACTCAAACGTCCTATGATAGCAATAACTTCAGACTGTCTGCGTAGTGTTGAATTGTACCCCCCTCCGTCCCAAATCATAAGACATTCCAAAAATCTTGGAGAGTTAAAGCATCTCAACTTTGACCAAATTTATATAATAAGATAATAATGTTTATGATACTAATTAAGTATCATTAGATTCTTCATTAAATATATTTTCATAGGATACATATTTGATGTCATAAATCTTTGTATTTCTCTCTATAATTTTGGTCAAACTTAAGATCCACGGACTCTCTGAGATTCTTGGAATGACTTATAATTTGGAACGGAGGAAGTACATCAAAATATCTTCCTGTTATCATTAATGTCCAAGTTCCTTGGTGTATTGCGCAAGACGGGGTGGGCACTTGAACAAAGTGACGATCTGTAAATTTGCGCTTGCATCTTGATGTCATTGCTGTTGGTTGCATCTTGATGTTACTGTTGTTGGTTGCGTCCTCAGGCCTTGTTCGATTAGTCCTCTCTCTCTCTCAGGGGATTGGAAGGGGGTTGAGAGAGATTTTGACTTGTTATCGATTTAATCTCACTCAATCCCTTTCAACCCTCCTCAATTCCCACCAAAACGAATAAGGCTGCCTGGGCCGGGCTCTTCTGCCTCCGCCTCAACAATGAACAATGGGGCCATCAACAGACCAAGCATTGGATGATGCATCAAGACAAGAATTGAACCATGGAATAATTGCACCTGGCCTATTTTTAGAGTACAACTACATCCATCCACAGAACAAGCATATAAAGTCCACTGTTCACGTACACGGCGGTTTAGCCCGTGCACACGCCGTGTACACACTACACAGTGGCTTACCGTGTCTGTTTAATCAGCCGTTTATCCCGTTTAATCACCGTTTAGTCCGTTTAAATGGCCGTTTAGCCCGAATAAATAGCTAAACGGTAGGTGACCGTTTAGTTCAATTAAACGTTTATGATAACATTGATAAAGTCTAAACCAAAGATGTCACATAAGTTAGATGTTAAATAAAATGAAAATTCACTAGACGTCCACATGTTGGGGCACTCGCAGATCTTACCTGCCTACAAAATTACAATATACACCTCTTCCTTGTATCCATCCATCTTTAGATAATTTAGATTTAATGTGCTTTATAAATTAACAACCAAACTAACTAATTAATTAATCATCCAAGTATCCAACAACCAAAAAATAAAATAACAGAAAAACAAGATACTGCAGCAAAGAGAATCATAAGGGAAAAACATAGAATGCGCTCATATCATATGCATGAGTTTGCACAAGATATACAATTCCATGGCCTTAATTCTAAGATCTCCAATAAGTTAGCATGCTACAGCCAATTAGAGTAGGATATCAGGATCACCTTGTGCTCCCACAAAGGTATGACCCAAAACATGAATAGATATGTTCTGAGAAAGACATCTTTGTTTTTCCTTTTTTGACCTACAAACCTGCGATTATTCCATGGTTTGTAATTTTGTATATTGCAATTTTGTAGGCAGGTAAGATCTGCGAGTGCCCCCAACATGTGGATGTCTAGTGAATTTTCATTTTATTTAACATGTGACATCTTTGGTTTAGACTTTATATGCTTGTTCTGTGGATGGATGTAGTTGTACTCTAAAAATAGGCCAGGTGCGATTATTCCATGGTTCAATTCATGTCTTGATGCATCATCCAATGCTTGGTCTATACTGTTGTCAAAAAAAAATGTTTGGTCTATTGATGGCCCCATCTTGTTCATTGCTGAGGCCGAGGCAGAAGAGCCCAGCCCAGGCAGCCTTATTCTTTTTGGTGGGAATTGAGGGTTGAAAGGGATTGAGTGAGATTAAATCGATAACAAGTCAAAATCTCTCTCAACCCTCTTCCAATCCCCTGAGAGAGAGAGAGAGAGGACTAATCGAACAAGGCCCGAGGATGCAACCAACAACAATAACATCAAGATGCAACCAACAGCAATGACATCAAGATGCAAGCGCAAATTTTATGACAGATCGTCACTTTGTTCAAGTGCCCACCCCGTCTTGTC
>JAHUYU010003554.1:0-20533 GCA_030439765.1 Tripidium arundinaceum | reverse complement strand
TGCAAAACAGTATGCTTGTCGTGCTGCACATTTGTCTTCCCTTGTAGTTTCATGGTCTCCAGTTGTGTCATCAAGTGATAAGACTTCTTGTTTATTGAGGCATTGGTGCATTCTTGCTGTTGGCTCTAAATCCGGAAATCTTTCTTTTTGGAAACTATGTAAGCCAGAATATTACACAATAGATGCTGGCGTGGTTACCAGTGATCCAATGCTCATCGGGGTTTTGCAAGCTCAACAAGAAACAATACATAGTACGGCTGAAGAAAGCACATCACCATTTACAGACAATACAGATAAATCACAATTACCTCCCATCTGAGCATCCAGTAGCTAAAAGCAACGAGGATTTTGAAGAGCCCGCAGAAAGAACTTGCCAAGTTATGACACTGACCCATGATTTGTGAGCTTGCAAAACCCCGATGAGCATTGGATCACTGGTAACCACGCCAGCATCTATTGTGTAATATTCTGGCTTACATAGTTTCCAAAAAGAAAGATTTCCGGATTTAGAGCCAACAGCAAGAATGCACCAATGCCTCAATAAACAAGAAGTCTTATCACTTGATGACACAACTGGAGACCATGAAACTACAAGGGAAGACAAATGTGCAGCACGACAAGCATACTGTTTTGCAGTGATAAGAGGAAGAGATTTGTTTTCTCCATTGGAGGACAATGATGCTTTAATATTTCCTGTGCTGTTTCGTTCATTTACAGCAACTACTTCATGCCTGGGTTTTACAGTCTGGAATCACAAACACAGTAATGTTAAATAGAAAACACAAAATAGTCATGTACTATGCTACAAAACGCCTTTAGCACGATACTCCCTCCATTTTTAAACACATGACACCATTTAAATTTTTTTCTCAGACTTTGACCAGCAATATTTATTCAATTAATTAGTAGCTAGGGAAAGTGAAAAGAGTGTCACTAGATCTGTCATCCAAAGCACTTTAAGCATACCTTGTATGTTTGTCTATTTGCACAAATATTTAAAGGAAAGACGAATACTCCAAAAGTCAAACGGATGTAAAAGTCAACGGTGCCATTTTAAAACGGAGGGAATAATTGGTTCTTCCTTTTGTTAAGAAACAACTAAGTTTCTCTTTTATTACAAAGTAAAAGAATAAACCGAAACTTCAGCATAAATGTGTAAAATCTCTACCTTTTTCAACGATTTCTTCTTTGATTTAGAGCATGGTTCCATCGAGAAGTCTGCATCCTTTGAAGCATCTAAATCAACTTCATTGCCGTCATAAATAAAACCATCAACTCTATATTCAATAAAAATTCAGTGAAGACAAATTCAGGTACAGTATATGGATGTTAGAAAGATTGCTAAGAATGTTGCCTTCTTGCAACAAAATAAATTAAAAGGAAAGATTTGTGACATCCACAGATGAATTCGTACAAAGTGCTTGCATATCAGCACTTGACATCTGGTGCTTCCTTTGATCATCTTATTATTTCAAATGTGGAAACTTTTCTCAATGACAAAGTCATGATGTAGAAACAGAAAATATTACTCACCTTGGTGGCTTTATTTTTCTCTGTCCAGGACCCCTGAAATAAAGAGATTCTTGCAATTCACAGGTAGATCCTAAAACCTCTGTCTCCCCAGTATTTGTATTCTTCTGATTATAAAAATCATACTTTTAGTCACATATTCAGATAAAAGTATGATGACATGCTAGAGTAGAAGTTATCATACCGGAGAAGTCAAATGAGAACCATTATCCTCTCTGAAGTTTATAGTTTTATAGTAGTTAAACAGCAACTGTGATATATCTGCGACCTAGGCCAGGCGAAATGTTAATAAGCACCAAAATATCCGTGACCTAGAACAGGTGATCACTGATCATTCCTAACAAACAAATGCAATGAAAGACAAAAGCTTAGTCTAAGAGCAAACAACAGCTAGTCCTTGAACCAAGGAGTCAAGAACACTTAAATTGCAAGTTCTATTCTGATATAGAAGTTGGAACAGGAATAAGAAAGTGGTACAGAACGAAATTTTGCCTGAAAACTAGGTTATGCAGTTAATGTTCATCTGATTCTCCTAGTAATAAAAAAAGTTATATTACTTATATGCATTATGGGAACAATGGCCCTAACCAAATCTGGCACAAGAATCACTGTAGCAGACATTTGGTTGGTATCCAGACTAACTTCTTAGTCAACCATTTCATCATAAATTAAATGTTGCTTAAATAGCACAGAAAATGCTCACTTCAACCCATTCATCACATAACTCCCAAATTGGTGACCGGTAAAGCTTCACATGACCATCCACAGTGCAAACAGCCAGCAAACACCTATATTAGCCATCCATATTATAAACATATGTAAGTACAGTAGGATGAACAGATGAGCTTGTACATAAAACTTACACCTAGAGAAGATCATTTAGAATGTCAAAGGTATGTATACCCGGAGTTAGGTGCAAATCCTTGTTGAGACCATGAAATCGATCGGGCACATGGTTCAGTTTCACGCGCTAAGGAAGTGGGCAATAAACATGGCTCCAAGAGATCTGCAAATATTGATAAATTGAAAATTTTAGATCAAACAGAATTAATACACCTACATGGTCTCACTGGGCTTCCTGCTTTTTTTCCACTCTTTGGTGAAATGGCAGTAATGGAAAACTTTATACTCCCTGCGTCACAATATAAGGTGTGGTTTAACTTGGCACAGTCATCAAGATCGTACTTTGACAGCTAATTTCTCTCATAATATATCGTGTGTGGCAACAAAAAATTGATCATTAGAAAGTATTTCTAAATACAAATCCAATGTAACCACTTTTGTTGTTGGTCAAAGTTTGAATCTTAAAATGCATCTTGCCTTTTACTTTGGAACAGATGGAGCACCAGGCTATAAATATAAAAATGCCATGACATTTGTTCAGGAGGTTGAACATGCACTCATCATAGTAGTTTGAATGAATTTCACAAGGTATAAGTATAATATGACTAGTAAAACCTAAGATTCCAAAGGGAGGTGTTTATGTTGCAGTAACCCACTAGCTGCATATCAGGAGATGTAACTCTGCTCTGGCTGTGTGAATGAACCTATGGTGAAATCAAGCAGAGGGTGGGTACAATCAAGCAACAGGATGCCATGACGTAAGCACGGATGGAATCACACCCCAACAAACAATTTTGCAATCCTGACCACGTCACCAGGGCCCCACCTCGTGCGTACGAGCGTCTAGGTGAGCGTTTAATGACGTTTTCTTCGAACATTGGTAAAACTGAAAAGCCAAATAGCAAGGCAGTTTATTCATTATAGTTCCCAAAGTTCCATGTTATTTTTTACAGCACCACACATTCACATTACAAAACTGATGCCAAGCCAACAAATTCCTGGATACAGTATATGTGAATTAAGTCTTCATTCATTGTACCAAATAATTAACACAAATGTCCAAGTTAAGCAAGTCCTCCTGGGAGATGACTAATGCAAAGACCAGTTTTACCTTCTCTCTTAACCACTCCTATAGGAAAAGGGTCACTGCGACAAAGTCCAATCAATCCACGGGGTCCATCAAGCGCAGCTGGGTTCTTGAATATGAAAAAATGGGCATGGTTAGTGCAAGGTTAGGCTTATCCATATTCCATACATAAACTATCATGACCCTGAGAATATGACATATATGTGATCATCTCAGAGTGATTGGATTGCACTTACCAGAATAGTTACAATGTGACCAGATGCGACAGCCACAAGATTGTCACTTGACCAAGCAATGGCGTTTGGGTAAGACGGAGAGGCAATCAAGGTCGCAGCTTGGTAATGAGGAGCCATGGCACTAATACCCAAGCATATCTAGTAGTATAATTAATATAGAACTCTGCAAAAGCAAGGGCAACAGTTGACTTGTTTGGTGCTTCAAATGTAAATATCATAACCATGAAATGTCGAAGTTGCAATTATCAGTGTGGAGGAAGCATCAGGTTCGATCAGAACAACAGCTTAGATCATTGCTTAAAATTAATTGATATTCCGTAGCAAATAATTGTTGTGATAAAACATCAAACAACAATAAGAGCCAGAACATGGCATTGGAGACATCAAAGTATCAAACAATAAGTGGAGGTAAGAAAATATAAAAACAACAATAGTTTCTTTTTCTATATGTAGTTTTCGGCTTTTCGCTCCAAGAATTTGGCCATAGTCTTTACCAAATCCTGGGTCCGCCATTGTTCGAGTGCACATGAGTACATACATGTCCCTTTGCTGGGTCCACCCCTGGTGTTTATGTTGTCTAGTTCAGTCATGATATCCTTTGCTGGGTCCGCCCCTAGTGTTTGTGTTGTCTAGTTCAGTCACGATATCCTCACTGTGTGCAATGTGCACTTTTAGTTTTTATCAGGGTGAGATGAATATTTAGCTCATCAGATACAGCTGAAATTTCATTAAATATGGGGCGCAAAACCTTGAAGCCACTAAAACAAGGACAATCACATAACATAGCCACTAGAACAAAACAAGTAATCTGATATCACAGTTTTTACAACCTAGAATTACAAGGCCATGACCATTGGCGGAATTGAAGAGTAGTACTTGTTGTGTCTGTTAAGGTGTGATTTTGAATGAAATTGTTGTTTTTATATTTTCTTACCTCCACTTATTGTTTGATACTTTGATGTCTCCAATGCCATGTTCTGGCTCTTATTGTTGTTTGATGTTTTATCACAACAATTATTTGCTACGGAATATCAATTAATTTTAAGCAATGATCTAAGCTGTTGTTCTGATCGAACCTGATGCTTCCTCCACACTGATAATTGCAACTTCGACATTTCATGGTTATGATATTTACATTTGAAGCACCAAACAAGTCAACTGTTGCCCTTGCTTTTGCAGAGTTCTATATTAATTATACTACTAGATATGCTTGGGTATTAGTGCCATGGCTCCTCATTACCAAGCTGCGACCTTGATTGCCTCTCCGTCTTACCCAAACGCCATTGCTTGGTCAAGTGACAATCTTGTGGCTGTCGCATCTGGTCACATTGTAACTATTCTGGTAAGTGCAATCCAATCACTCTGAGATGATCACATATATGTCATATTCTCAGGGTCATGATAGTTTATGTATGGAATATGGATAAGCCTAACCTTGCACTAACCATGCCCATTTTTTCATATTCAAGAACCCAGCTGCGCTTGATGGACCCCGTGGATTGATTGGACTTTGTCGCAGTGACCCTTTTCCTATAGGAGTGGTTAAGAGAGAAGGTAAAACTGGTCTTTGCATTAGTCATCTCCCAGGAGGACTTGCTTAACTTGGACATTTGTGTTAATTATTTGGTACAATGAATGAAGACTTAATTCACATATACTGTATCCAGGAATTTGTTGGCTTGGCATCAGTTTTGTAATGTGAATGTGTGGTGCTGTAAAAAATAACATGGAACTTTGGGAACTATAATGAATAAACTGCCTTGCTATTTGGCTTTTCAGTTTTACCAATGTTCGAAGAAAACGTCATTAAACGCTCACCTAGACGCTCGTACGCACGAGGTGGGGCCCTGGTGACGTGGTCAGGATTGCAAAATTGTTTGTTGGGGTGTGATTCCATCCGTGCTTACGTCATGGCATCCTGTTGCTTGATTGTACCCACCCTCTGCTTGATTTCACCATAGGTTCATTCACACAGCCAGAGCAGAGTTACATCTCCTGATATGCAGCTAGTGGGTTACTGCAACATAAACACCTCCCTTTGGAATCTTAGGTTTTACTAGTCATATTATACTTATACCTTGTGAAATTCATTCAAACTACTATGATGAGTGCATGTTCAACCTCCTGAACAAATGTCATGGCATTTTTATATTTATAGCCTGGTGCTCCATCTGTTCCAAAGTAAAAGGCAAGATGCATTTTAAGATTCAAACTTTGACCAACAACAAAAGTGGTTACATTGGATTTGTATTTAGAAATACTTTCTAATGATCAATTTTTTGTTGCCACACACGATATATTATGAGAGAAATTAGCTGTCAAAGTACGATCTTGATGACTGTGCCAAGTTAAACCACACCTTATATTGTGACGCAGGGAGTATAAAGTTTTCCATTACTGCCATTTCACCAAAGAGTGGAAAAAAAGCAGGAAGCCCAGTGAGACCATGTAGGTGTATTAATTCTGTTTGATCTAAAATTTTCAATTTATCAATATTTGCAGATCTCTTGGAGCCATGTTTATTGCCCACTTCCTTAGCGCGTGAAACTGAACCATGTGCCCGATCGATTTCATGGTCTCAACAAGGATTTGCACCTAACTCCGGGTATACATACCTTTGACATTCTAAATGATCTTCTCTAGGTGTAAGTTTTATGTACAAGCTCATCTGTTCATCCTACTGTACTTACATATGTTTATAATATGGATGGCTAATATAGGTGTTTGCTGGCTGTTTGCACTGTGGATGGTCATGTGAAGCTTTACCGGTCACCAATTTGGGAGTTATGTGATGAATGGGTTGAAGTGAGCATTTTCTGTGCTATTTAAGCAACATTTAATTTATGATGAAATGGTTGACTAAGAAGTTAGTCTGGATACCAACCAAATGTCTGCTACAGTGATTCTTGTGCCAGATTTGGTTAGGGCCATTGTTCCCATAATGCATATAAGTAATATAACTTTTTTTATTACTAGGAGAATCAGATGAACATTAACTGCATAACCTAGTTTTCAGGCAAAATTTCGTTCTGTACCACTTTCTTATTCCTGTTCCAACTTCTATATCAGAATAGAACTTGCAATTTAAGTGTTCTTGACTCCTTGGTTCAAGGACTAGCTGTTGTTTGCTCTTAGACTAAGCTTTTGTCTTTCATTGCATTTGTTTGTTAGGAATGATCAGTGATCACCTGTTCTAGGTCACGGATATTTTGGTGCTTATTAACATTTCGCCTGGCCTAGGTCGCAGATATATCACAGTTGCTGTTTAACTACTATAAAACTATAAACTTCAGAGAGGATAATGGTTCTCATTTGACTTCTCCGGTATGATAACTTCTACTCTAGCATGTCATCATACTTTTATCTGAATATGTGACTAAAAGTATGATTTTTATAATCAGAAGAATACAAATACTGGGGAGACAGAGGTTTTAGGATCTACCTGTGAATTGCAAGAATCTCTTTATTTCAGGGGTCCTGGACAGAGAAAAATAAAGCCACCAAGGTGAGTAATATTTTCTGTTTCTACATCATGACTTTGTCATTGAGAAAAAGTTTCCACATTTGAAATAATAAGATGATCAAAGGAAGCACCAGATGTCAAGTGCTGATATGCAAGCACTTTGTACGAATTCATCTGTGGATGTCACAAATCTTTCCTTTTAATTTATTTTGTTGCAAGAAGGCAACATTCTTAGCAATCTTTCTAACATCCATATACTGTACCTGAATTTGTCTTCACTGAATTTTTATTGAATATAGAGTTGATGGTTTTATTTATGACGGCAATGAAGTTGATTTAGATGCTTCAAAGGATGCAGACTTCTCGATGGAACCATGCTCTAAATCAAAGAAGAAATCGTTGAAAAAGGTAGAGATTTTACACATTTATGCTGAAGTTTCGGTTTATTCTTTTACTTTGTAATAAAAGAGAAACTTAGTTGTTTCTTAACAAAAGGAAGAACCAATTATTCCCTCCGTTTTAAAATGGCACCGTTGACTTTTACATCCGTTTGACTTTTGGAGTATTCGTCTTTCCTTTAAATATTTGTGCAAATAGACAAACATACAAGGTATGCTTAAAGTGCTTTGGATGACAGATCTAGTGACACTCTTTTCACTTTCCCTAGCTACTAATTAATTGAATAAATATTGCTGGTCAAAGTCTGAGAAAAAAATTTAAATGGTGTCATGTGTTTAAAAATGGAGGGAGTATCGTGCTAAAGGCGTTTTGTAGCATAGTACATGACTATTTTGTGTTTTCTATTTAACATTACTGTGTTTGTGATTCCAGACTGTAAAACCCAGGCATGAAGTAGTTGCTGTAAATGAACGAAACAGCACAGGAAATATTAAAGCATCATTGTCCTCCAATGGAGAAAACAAATCTCTTCCTCTTATCACTGCAAAACAGTATGCTTGTCGTGCTGCACATTTGTCTTCCCTTGTAGTTTCATGGTCTCCAGTTGTGTCATCAAGTGATAAGACTTCTTGTTTATTGAGGCATTGGTGCATTCTTGCTGTTGGCTCTAAATCCGGAAATCTTTCTTTTTGGAAACTATGTAAGCCAGAATATTACACAATAGATGCTGGCGTGGTTACCAGTGATCCAATGCTCATCGGGGTTTTGCAAGCTCACAAATCATGGGTCAGTGTCATAACTTGGCAAGTTCTTTCTGCGGGCTCTTCAAAATCCTCGTTGCTTTTAGCTACTGGATGCTCAGATGGGAGGTAATTGTGATTTATCTGTATTGTCTGTAAATGGTGATGTGCTTTCTTCAGCCGTACTATGTATTGTTTCTTGTTTGCTTACATGAGTTTTGTGAGCTCTTCTTTACTCATGACATGGCAAAAGTGATATATGGGGATAATCATTAGCATAGTTTTGCTTCTATGTTTTCTGGAACAAGGTCAAAGTTTGTCCATCAGCAGCAGAATGACCTGTGTAGGCATGCAATGAGCTTGTCATACCTCTGCCTTAATAAATAAAAATAAGAAAGCACTCCCGTCCCCCATTTATTTTTCTAATTGCTGTGCTTGATGTTAAACAATCATGCAACTCATTCTCTGCACGAGATATCTGGGCGGTTGTGAAAATACTTTACCCATATGCCTTAAAGATTCTCATTGGTCTTTGCCTCATAATTTACAAACTTTGGTTATTCCTATGGTCATTTATTGCCTTTGGATAGTTATTATTAGTTTTCTGTAAATGTTACATATCTCATGTTGAAGATTTGGTTTGTTTTTTCAGTGTTAAGATATGGTTAGGGAATATTGAAGGGTTAAATCAATGTGCAAGTGGAGAAGAAGTGCCGTTTGTGTTAGTTGCTGAGGTATGTAATATATACCTAGTAGAGTTCACACTTGACATGTACAATTTATGTGTTTTTTTAGATTGCGCAACATCAAATCAATGTAGCATGCTTCTGTGCCTTCAAGTTTCTGTTGGTGCTCTTTGTCGCTTAGCCTGTACTAGACTAGTTTCTTTGGCCTTGTGTCTCACAATCACAGGTCATGTTAGCTGTGGAAGGCTATTTGATCTGGTCTAGTGTTTCCCTTAGGGAGGGGGGCGGGGGGTTCTTCTCCCTCCTTTTTACTGTTCCTCCTTTTGTCTCTTAAAGAAATGATGCGCAATTCTCTTCCGTGTTCGAGAAAAAAAACGATTGTCTAACAAGAAAAAGAGAATGGAAAGAATATGAAAGAAACAAAGGTAGTGATCCGTGGTTGAGCATAGCTGGCTAAAGCGGTCAACTCATACTTCATCTCAAAGTGGTTTTCACCACACATCCCACATCTCTATTCGATGTTTTACTTACTACTTAGACTCTGAAACTTTCAACAATCCAATGGCTTCAATCAACCCAATATTCGGGAACAAGTTCTCATGCTAAAACGCAATATACAATCAAGGCGCAGCAATCAAATAGGTGACATGAAAAAAAGTCAACAAACCTGACTGCAGCTGAATAAACAATAGCCATCCATAGCCCATTGTAAACCTGTCACCTATGGTAATGTTAGACATTTTTCTTTTTTAATTTTTCTGAAGATAAAATATCCTCAACTAATGTGAAGCATTACCACTTGATCATGTGCATGCCATGCACTGGAAATCTCAATTTTGTTGCTAGATGCATTCCATATCCATATTTCTAGTGACCCGGATACTCTTCCAATTGCCAAACTAACCTCATGTTGAGACCGGGCAGGTATGGCTAATGAGATTGACGACACTGGAGCTGATAAATCAGTGGCGACCTGACCAAATAAACATTTGGAATGAAAATTTTAGTCAGAAGAACATCAGAGTTCAGAAGGACGAAACTTGAAGGCACAGAAGCATGCTACATTGATTTGATGTTGCGCAATCTAAAAAAACACATAAATTGTACATGTCAAGTGTGAACTCTACTAGGTATATATTACATACCTCAGCAACTAACACAAACGGCACTTCTTCTCCACTTGCACATTGATTTAACCCTTCAATATTCCCTAACCATATCTTAACACTGAAAAAACAAACCAAATCTTCAACATGAGATATGTAACATTTACAGAAAACTAATAATAACTATCCAAAGGCAATAAATGACCATAGGAATAACCAAAGTTTGTAAATTATGAGGCAAAGACCAATGAGAATCTTTAAGGCATATGGGTAAAGTATTTTCACAACCGCCCAGATATCTCGTGCAGAGAATGAGTTGCATGATTGTTTAACATCAAGCACAGCAATTAGAAAAATAAATGGGGGACGGGAGTGCTTTCTTATTTTTATTTATTAAGGCAGAGGTATGACAAGCTCATTGCATGCCTACACAGGTCATTCTGCTGCTGATGGACAAACTTTGACCTTGTTCCAGAAAACATAGAAGCAAAACTATGCTAATGATTATCCCCATATATCACTTTTGCCATGTCATGAGTAAAGAAGAGCTCACAAAACTCATGTAAGCAAACAAGAAACAATACATAGTACGGCTGAAGAAAGCACATCACCATTTACAGACAATACAGATAAATCACAATTACCTCCCATCTGAGCATCCAGTAGCTAAAAGCAACGAGGATTTTGAAGAGCCCGCAGAAAGAACTTGCCAAGTTATGACACTGACCCATGATTTGTGAGCTTGCAAAACCCCGATGAGCATTGGATCACTGGTAACCACGCCAGCATCTATTGTGTAATATTCTGGCTTACATAGTTTCCAAAAAGAAAGATTTCCGGATTTAGAGCCAACAGCAAGAATGCACCAATGCCTCAATAAACAAGAAGTCTTATCACTTGATGACACAACTGGAGACCATGAAACTACAAGGGAAGACAAATGTGCAGCACGACAAGCATACTGTTTTGCAGTGATAAGAGGAAGAGATTTGTTTTCTCCATTGGAGGACAATGATGCTTTAATATTTCCTGTGCTGTTTCGTTCATTTACAGCAACTACTTCATGCCTGGGTTTTACAGTCTGGAATCACAAACACAGTAATGTTAAATAGAAAACACAAAATAGTCATGTACTATGCTACAAAACGCCTTTAGCACGATACTCCCTCCATTTTTAAACACATGACACCATTTAAATTTTTTTCTCAGACTTTGACCAGCAATATTTATTCAATTAATTAGTAGCTAGGGAAAGTGAAAAGAGTGTCACTAGATCTGTCATCCAAAGCACTTTAAGCATACCTTGTATGTTTGTCTATTTGCACAAATATTTAAAGGAAAGACGAATACTCCAAAAGTCAAACGGATGTAAAAGTCAACGGTGCCATTTTAAAACGGAGGGAATAATTGGTTCTTCCTTTTGTTAAGAAACAACTAAGTTTCTCTTTTATTACAAAGTAAAAGAATAAACCGAAACTTCAGCATAAATGTGTAAAATCTCTACCTTTTTCAACGATTTCTTCTTTGATTTAGAGCATGGTTCCATCGAGAAGTCTGCATCCTTTGAAGCATCTAAATCAACTTCATTGCCGTCATAAATAAAACCATCAACTCTATATTCAATAAAAATTCAGTGAAGACAAATTCAGGTACAGTATATGGATGTTAGAAAGATTGCTAAGAATGTTGCCTTCTTGCAACAAAATAAATTAAAAGGAAAGATTTGTGACATCCACAGATGAATTCGTACAAAGTGCTTGCATATCAGCACTTGACATCTGGTGCTTCCTTTGATCATCTTATTATTTCAAATGTGGAAACTTTTCTCAATGACAAAGTCATGATGTAGAAACAGAAAATATTACTCACCTTGGTGGCTTTATTTTTCTCTGTCCAGGACCCCTGAAATAAAGAGATTCTTGCAATTCACAGGTAGATCCTAAAACCTCTGTCTCCCCAGTATTTGTATTCTTCTGATTATAAAAATCATACTTTTAGTCACATATTCAGATAAAAGTATGATGACATGCTAGAGTAGAAGTTATCATACCGGAGAAGTCAAATGAGAACCATTATCCTCTCTGAAGTTTATAGTTTTATAGTAGTTAAACAGCAACTGTGATATATCTGCGACCTAGGCCAGGCGAAATGTTAATAAGCACCAAAATATCCGTGACCTAGAACAGGTGATCACTGATCATTCCTAACAAACAAATGCAATGAAAGACAAAAGCTTAGTCTAAGAGCAAACAACAGCTAGTCCTTGAACCAAGGAGTCAAGAACACTTAAATTGCAAGTTCTATTCTGATATAGAAGTTGGAACAGGAATAAGAAAGTGGTACAGAACGAAATTTTGCCTGAAAACTAGGTTATGCAGTTAATGTTCATCTGATTCTCCTAGTAATAAAAAAAGTTATATTACTTATATGCATTATGGGAACAATGGCCCTAACCAAATCTGGCACAAGAATCACTGTAGCAGACATTTGGTTGGTATCCAGACTAACTTCTTAGTCAACCATTTCATCATAAATTAAATGTTGCTTAAATAGCACAGAAAATGCTCACTTCAACCCATTCATCACATAACTCCCAAATTGGTGACCGGTAAAGCTTCACATGACCATCCACAGTGCAAACAGCCAGCAAACACCTATATTAGCCATCCATATTATAAACATATGTAAGTACAGTAGGATGAACAGATGAGCTTGTACATAAAACTTACACCTAGAGAAGATCATTTAGAATGTCAAAGGTATGTATACCCGGAGTTAGGTGCAAATCCTTGTTGAGACCATGAAATCGATCGGGCACATGGTTCAGTTTCACGCGCTAAGGAAGTGGGCAATAAACATGGCTCCAAGAGATCTGCAAATATTGATAAATTGAAAATTTTAGATCAAACAGAATTAATACACCTACATGGTCTCACTGGGCTTCCTGCTTTTTTTCCACTCTTTGGTGAAATGGCAGTAATGGAAAACTTTATACTCCCTGCGTCACAATATAAGGTGTGGTTTAACTTGGCACAGTCATCAAGATCGTACTTTGACAGCTAATTTCTCTCATAATATATCGTGTGTGGCAACAAAAAATTGATCATTAGAAAGTATTTCTAAATACAAATCCAATGTAACCACTTTTGTTGTTGGTCAAAGTTTGAATCTTAAAATGCATCTTGCCTTTTACTTTGGAACAGATGGAGCACCAGGCTATAAATATAAAAATGCCATGACATTTGTTCAGGAGGTTGAACATGCACTCATCATAGTAGTTTGAATGAATTTCACAAGGTATAAGTATAATATGACTAGTAAAACCTAAGATTCCAAAGGGAGGTGTTTATGTTGCAGTAACCCACTAGCTGCATATCAGGAGATGTAACTCTGCTCTGGCTGTGTGAATGAACCTATGGTGAAATCAAGCAGAGGGTGGGTACAATCAAGCAACAGGATGCCATGACGTAAGCACGGATGGAATCACACCCCAACAAACAATTTTGCAATCCTGACCACGTCACCAGGGCCCCACCTCGTGCGTACGAGCGTCTAGGTGAGCGTTTAATGACGTTTTCTTCGAACATTGGTAAAACTGGTCTTTGCATTAGTCATCTCCCAGGAGGACTTGCTTAACTTGGACATTTGTGTTAATTATTTGGTACAATGAATGAAGACTTAATTCACATATACTGTATCCAGGAATTTGTTGGCTTGGCATCAGTTTTGTAATGTGAATGTGTGGTGCTGTAAAAAATAACATGGAACTTTGGGAACTATAATGAATAAACTGCCTTGCTATTTGGCTTTTCAGTTTTACCAATGTTCGAAGAAAACGTCATTAAACGCTCACCTAGACGCTCGTACGCACGAGGTGGGGCCCTGGTGACGTGGTCAGGATTGCAAAATTGTTTGTTGGGGTGTGATTCCATCCGTGCTTACGTCATGGCATCCTGTTGCTTGATTGTACCCACCCTCTGCTTGATTTCACCATAGGTTCATTCACACAGCCAGAGCAGAGTTACATCTCCTGATATGCAGCTAGTGGGTTACTGCAACATAAACACCTCCCTTTGGAATCTTAGGTTTTACTAGTCATATTATACTTATACCTTGTGAAATTCATTCAAACTACTATGATGAGTGCATGTTCAACCTCCTGAACAAATGTCATGGCATTTTTATATTTATAGCCTGGTGCTCCATCTGTTCCAAAGTAAAAGGCAAGATGCATTTTAAGATTCAAACTTTGACCAACAACAAAAGTGGTTACATTGGATTTGTATTTAGAAATACTTTCTAATGATCAATTTTTTGTTGCCACACACGATATATTATGAGAGAAATTAGCTGTCAAAGTACGATCTTGATGACTGTGCCAAGTTAAACCACACCTTATATTGTGACGCAGGGAGTATAAAGTTTTCCATTACTGCCATTTCACCAAAGAGTGGAAAAAAAGCAGGAAGCCCAGTGAGACCATGTAGGTGTATTAATTCTGTTTGATCTAAAATTTTCAATTTATCAATATTTGCAGATCTCTTGGAGCCATGTTTATTGCCCACTTCCTTAGCGCGTGAAACTGAACCATGTGCCCGATCGATTTCATGGTCTCAACAAGGATTTGCACCTAACTCCGGGTATACATACCTTTGACATTCTAAATGATCTTCTCTAGGTGTAAGTTTTATGTACAAGCTCATCTGTTCATCCTACTGTACTTACATATGTTTATAATATGGATGGCTAATATAGGTGTTTGCTGGCTGTTTGCACTGTGGATGGTCATGTGAAGCTTTACCGGTCACCAATTTGGGAGTTATGTGATGAATGGGTTGAAGTGAGCATTTTCTGTGCTATTTAAGCAACATTTAATTTATGATGAAATGGTTGACTAAGAAGTTAGTCTGGATACCAACCAAATGTCTGCTACAGTGATTCTTGTGCCAGATTTGGTTAGGGCCATTGTTCCCATAATGCATATAAGTAATATAACTTTTTTTATTACTAGGAGAATCAGATGAACATTAACTGCATAACCTAGTTTTCAGGCAAAATTTCGTTCTGTACCACTTTCTTATTCCTGTTCCAACTTCTATATCAGAATAGAACTTGCAATTTAAGTGTTCTTGACTCCTTGGTTCAAGGACTAGCTGTTGTTTGCTCTTAGACTAAGCTTTTGTCTTTCATTGCATTTGTTTGTTAGGAATGATCAGTGATCACCTGTTCTAGGTCACGGATATTTTGGTGCTTATTAACATTTCGCCTGGCCTAGGTCGCAGATATATCACAGTTGCTGTTTAACTACTATAAAACTATAAACTTCAGAGAGGATAATGGTTCTCATTTGACTTCTCCGGTATGATAACTTCTACTCTAGCATGTCATCATACTTTTATCTGAATATGTGACTAAAAGTATGATTTTTATAATCAGAAGAATACAAATACTGGGGAGACAGAGGTTTTAGGATCTACCTGTGAATTGCAAGAATCTCTTTATTTCAGGGGTCCTGGACAGAGAAAAATAAAGCCACCAAGGTGAGTAATATTTTCTGTTTCTACATCATGACTTTGTCATTGAGAAAAGTTTCCACATTTGAAATAATAAGATGATCAAAGGAAGCACCAGATGTCAAGTGCTGATATGCAAGCACTTTGTACGAATTCATCTGTGGATGTCACAAATCTTTCCTTTTAATTTATTTTGTTGCAAGAAGGCAACATTCTTAGCAATCTTTCTAACATCCATATACTGTACCTGAATTTGTCTTCACTGAATTTTTATTGAATATAGAGTTGATGGTTTTATTTATGACGGCAATGAAGTTGATTTAGATGCTTCAAAGGATGCAGACTTCTCGATGGAACCATGCTCTAAATCAAAGAAGAAATCGTTGAAAAAGGTAGAGATTTTACACATTTATGCTGAAGTTTCGGTTTATTCTTTTACTTTGTAATAAAAGAGAAACTTAGTTGTTTCTTAACAAAAGGAAGAACCAATTATTCCCTCCGTTTTAAAATGGCACCGTTGACTTTTACATCCGTTTGACTTTTGGAGTATTCGTCTTTCCTTTAAATATTTGTGCAAATAGACAAACATACAAGGTATGCTTAAAGTGCTTTGGATGACAGATCTAGTGACACTCTTTTCACTTTCCCTAGCTACTAATTAATTGAATAAATATTGCTGGTCAAAGTCTGAGAAAAAAATTTAAATGGTGTCATGTGTTTAAAAATGGAGGGAGTATCGTGCTAAAGGCGTTTTGTAGCATAGTACATGACTATTTTGTGTTTTCTATTTAACATTACTGTGTTTGTGATTCCAGACTGTAAAACCCAGGCATGAAGTAGTTGCTGTAAATGAACGAAACAGCACAGGAAATATTAAAGCATCATTGTCCTCCAATGGAGAAAACAAATCTCTTCCTCTTATCACTGCAAAACAGTATGCTTGTCGTGCTGCACATTTGTCTTCCCTTGTAGTTTCATGGTCTCCAGTTGTGTCATCAAGTGATAAGACTTCTTGTTTATTGAGGCATTGGTGCATTCTTGCTGTTGGCTCTAAATCCGGAAATCTTTCTTTTTGGAAACTATGTAAGCCAGAATATTACACAATAGATGCTGGCGTGGTTACCAGTGATCCAATGCTCATCGGGGTTTTGCAAGCTCACAAATCATGGGTCAGTGTCATAACTTGGCAAGTTCTTTCTGCGGGCTCTTCAAAATCCTCGTTGCTTTTAGCTACTGGATGCTCAGATGGGAGGTAATTGTGATTTATCTGTATTGTCTGTAAATGGTGATGTGCTTTCTTCAGCCGTACTATGTATTGTTTCTTGTTTGCTTACATGAGTTTTGTGAGCTCTTCTTTACTCATGACATGGCAAAAGTGATATATGGGGATAATCATTAGCATAGTTTTGCTTCTATGTTTTCTGGAACAAGGTCAAAGTTTGTCCATCAGCAGCAGAATGACCTGTGTAGGCATGCAATGAGCTTGTCATACCTCTGCCTTAATAAATAAAAATAAGAAAGCACTCCCGTCCCCCATTTATTTTTCTAATTGCTGTGCTTGATGTTAAACAATCATGCAACTCATTCTCTGCACGAGATATCTGGGCGGTTGTGAAAATACTTTACCCATATGCCTTAAAGATTCTCATTGGTCTTTGCCTCATAATTTACAAACTTTGGTTATTCCTATGGTCATTTATTGCCTTTGGATAGTTATTATTAGTTTTCTGTAAATGTTACATATCTCATGTTGAAGATTTGGTTTGTTTTTTCAGTGTTAAGATATGGTTAGGGAATATTGAAGGGTTAAATCAATGTGCAAGTGGAGAAGAAGTGCCGTTTGTGTTAGTTGCTGAGGTATGTAATATATACCTAGTAGAGTTCACACTTGACATGTACAATTTATGTGTTTTTTTAGATTGCGCAACATCAAATCAATGTAGCATGCTTCTGTGCCTTCAAGTTTCGTCCTTCTGAACTCTGATGTTCTTCTGACTAAAATTTTCATTCCAAATGTTTATTTGGTCAGGTCGCCACTGATTTATCAGCTCCAGTGTCGTCAATCTCATTAGCCATACCTGCCCGGTCTCAACATGAGGTTAGTTTGGCAATTGGAAGAGTATCCGGGTCACTAGAAATATGGATATGGAATGCATCTAGCAACAAAATTGAGATTTCCAGTGCATGGCATGCACATGATCAAGTGGTAATGCTTCACATTAGTTGAGGATATTTTATCTTCAGAAAAATTAAAAAAGAAAAATGTCTAACATTACCATAGGTGACAGGTTTACAATGGGCTATGGATGGCTATTGTTTATTCAGCTGCAGTCAGGTTTGTTGACTTTTTTTCATGTCACCTATTTGATTGCTGCGCCTTGATTGTATATTGCGTTTTAGCATGAGAACTTGTTCCCGAATATTGGGTTGATTGAAGCCATTGGATTGTTGAAAGTTTCAGAGTCTAAGTAGTAAGTAAAACATCGAATAGAGATGTGGGATGTGTGGTGAAAACCACTTTGAGATGAAGTATGAGTTGACCGCTTTAGCCAGCTATGCTCAACCACGGATCACTACCTTTGTTTCTTTCATATTCTTTCCATTCTCTTTTTCTTGTTAGACAATCGTTTTTTTTCTCGAACACGGAAGAGAATTGCGCATCATTTCTTTAAGAGACAAAAGGAGGAACAGTAAAAAGGAGGGAGAAGAACCCCCCGCCCCCCTCCCTAAGGGAAACACTAGACCAGATCAAATAGCCTTCCACAGCTAACATGACCTGTGATTGTGAGACACAAGGCCAAAGAAACTAGTCTAGTACAGGCTAAGCGACAAAGAGCACCAACAGAAACTTGGGAAAAATCAACCCACAAAAAGTGATCCAGCCAGCAGCTCCTGGAGTCCTTTTGCACCAGCAGAGCACCATAGGATGCATTCAACATTTGTGATTGTCTGCAGTAATATTGTGATGCTTGGACTTGCACCATTAAAGACACTCATTCCTGTGCTTCCCAATTTCCCAGGCCACCAGGGTAATGAGTGTATTAAGCCCTTTTTTTAGACAATTGTTCTTGACATTAATGTTGTTTCCAATACACCTTTCAATGCTCTGTATATTGCGAGTAAAGAAGATTAAAAGCGTAGTGTTGAAAATTAACCAGTACCATTTTGGTATGATGCTATGTGGGCAAAGCAGTACTCTAGGTGCGCCAAGAGGGCAAACGCACCAATGGCAGCATGAGGCAGCAGGAACGCGCGGTGAGCGTGCCTTGGGTATATCTATCAGGTTGTTAGGCTTCACTTCAGACTTTCAGTTTCTTAGGAAGTTTGTTTGGATAAGTTGTATTTCTTAGTTTCGAGTGCACAAGATTAGGAGAGTTGTTGCTGGCATATAGTATGCTTATAAGATGTACCTGTGTAAGGTTAAGCAATACATGAACCTTCCTTCTATCTCCATTTTCTACCTCTACCCTTCACATTTTCCCTAACCATATCTTAACACTGAAAAAACAAACCAAATCTTCAACATGAGATATGTAACATTTACAGAAAACTAATAATAACTATCCAAAGGCAATAAATGACCATAGGAATAACCAAAGTTTGTAAATTATGAGGCAAAGACCAATGAGAATCTTTAAGGCATATGGGTAAAGTATTTTCACAACCGCCCAGATATCTCGTGCAGAGAATGAGTTGCATGATTGTTTAACATCAAGCACAGCAATTAGAAAAATAAATGGGGGACGGGAGTGCTTTCTTATTTTTATTTATTAAGGCAGAGGTATGACAAGCTCATTGCATGCCTACACAGGTCATTCTGCTGCTGATGGACAAACTTTGACCTTGTTCCAGAAAACATAGAAGCAAAACTATGCTAATGATTATCCCCATATATCACTTTTGCCATGTCATGAGTAAAGAAGAGCTCACAAAACTCATGTAAGCAAACAAGAAACAATACATAGTACGGCTGAAGAAAGCACATCACCATTTACAGACAATACAGATAAATCACAATTACCTCCCATCTGAGCATCCAGTAGCTAAAAGCAACGAGGATTTTGAAGAGCCCGCAGAAAGAACTTGCCAAGTTATGACACTGACCCATGATTTGTGAGCTTGCAAAACCCCGATGAGCATTGGATCACTGGTAACCACGCCAGCATCTATTGTGTAATATTCTGGCTTACATAGTTTCCAAAAAGAAAGATTTCCGGATTTAGAGCCAACAGCAAGAATGCACCAATACCTCAATAAACAAGAAGTCTTATCACTTGATGACACAACTGGAGACCATGAAACTACAAGGGAAGACAAATGTGCAGCACGACAAGCATACTGTTTTGCAGTGATAAGAGGAAGAGATTTGTTTTCTCCATTGGAGGACAATGATGCTTTAATATTTCCTGTGCTGTTTCGTTCATTTACAGCAACTACTTCATGCCTGGGTTTTACAGTCTGGAATCACAAACACAGTAATGTTAAATAGAAAACACAAAATAGTCATGTACTATGCTACAAAACGCCTTTAGCACGATACTCCCTCCATTTTTAAACACATGACACCATTTAAATTTTTTTCTCAGACTTTGACCAGCAATATTTATTCAATTAATTAGTAGCTAGGGAAAGTGAAAAGAGTGTCACTAGATCTGTCATCCAAAGCACTTTAAGCATACCTTGTATGTTTGTCTATTTGCACAAATATTTAAAGGAAAGACGAATACTCCAAAAGTCAAACGGATGTAAAAGTCAACGGTGCCATTTTAAAACGGAGGGAATAATTGGTTCTTCCTTTTGTTAAGAAACAACTAAGTTTCTCTTTTATTACAAAGTAAAAGAATAAACCGAAACTTCAGCATAAATGTGTAAAATCTCTACCTTTTTCAACGATTTCTTCTTTGATTTAGATGGCTTCAAAGGATGCAGA
>JAHUYU010000478.1:0-20551 GCA_030439765.1 Tripidium arundinaceum | reverse complement strand
GTTCTTTCCATAGGGGGAGATCAAGGGAATATTCCAAGGAACCTCACCCCTCCTCTCCACCTATAAAAGGAGGACCTCACCCCCCTCATTTGACAACAACACCTCAAGGAAAAGAGCAATACACCACAAGAGCAACACTCCAAGGGCTTAGGCCCTAGATAGCTACCAAGAGTAGTAAGGGAGAGATGTGAGGAAGAGCTCGGGGAAGCGCCGGACTTGTCGGTGTCTCCCCAACTTGTACCTCGACGAACACTTGTACCTCAACGGAGCTTTCCGCTAAGTGAGTGTTCGTGTTTCTTATGGTATAAAGTCTTTTGTTAGTTAAGTTTTACTCTTACTTGTTTGCGGGTTCGTCGTCCGTTCCCGTAGCGGATACTCTAGTAGAGGACTCCTAATAAAGACGGAAGTTCCTAGCTAACGCTAGAGTAGTGGTCGATAGCGTAGACGTGGTGTCTAGGCTAGAGGCTACCTTCGTTTGCCCCGTGCCCCACGGTTGAGGGGTTGGCGGCAGGTGGTGACAGCCCTGTCCGTCCCTTGTAATCCCCCACGTTCGGGTTCGGCGTAGAGCTACAGGCCGGCCTCGCCTGGCAGACCAGGTGTGATCCGGTGCCGGAAGTAAGCAAATAAGAGTGGAGTTTATCTATCCATAGACCCTAAATCCATAGGAATCCATCTCTAGCCTTTCCAACTCTATCCTTGTGTTGTCCTTGGATGAACTAGCTAGAAGAGTACCTCCGTTCCCTGTGGAAAATATGATACCCTGAATACTTCCGGGTGAAGTGCTACAACGGTAATTCCGTGCGCTTACGGATTCTTTCTGTTTGCGTTAAGAAATACCAACAAGCATTTCTGGCGCCGTTGCCGGGGAACGGTTGCTATATCTTTGAACCTACTTCGTCCTCGTATCTGTATCCTTCTTTTCACAAAAACAAAATAGATATTTCTTTTATCTTTTCACCATAAAGCTTAAGGTGAAAAGGCAAAAATATCTAATTAAATTAATTAATTAATTAATTAAAACATGGGTCAAAATTAAACTTTGTCAAAATGACCTCAAACTTTTTATACAGGTGGTTCATAGCAAGAAACAGTGGCAAAACAAATTTCATAATTTTTGGACTTATATTTTATCTATTAAAAATCCTAGAAAGTCCATTTATGAATTAATTAGCTAATTTTTATCACACATAAAACATATTGGAAATTCAAGTTTTATATTTTCCATAAATATTACACATATTAGAGAAGATACACAAAATTTTCAAATTTTTGGAGCTGTACAAAAATTGATACAAAAATAACAAATATTAGCACTATTCATATAAAAGGAAAAACATTTAAACAAAACACCCGCGCCTTTTCTTTCTTTTCTCCGACACTGACAGGTGGGGCCCAGGCGTCAACCTCACCCACGCGCTGACCAGTGCCCGC
The DNA here is from genome assembly GCA_030439765.1 of Tripidium arundinaceum. Taxonomy (NCBI): domain Eukaryota; kingdom Viridiplantae; phylum Streptophyta; class Magnoliopsida; order Poales; family Poaceae; genus Tripidium; species Tripidium arundinaceum. The sequence continues at coordinate 19,120 of JAHUYU010000478.1, read as the reverse complement.
CGTGCTCTGACCGGCGGTGGCTCGCTGTCGGTGAGCCGGACGGCGACAGGGAAGACACCAACATGCTCCCTATCCACACGCGCATTGATCTAGGGTACTAGCTGGCCTCCTCGAGCACCACGGTGAGCATAGCGGCGGCTATGGCGGCATGGTGGATCTCCGGCGTGGCGGAACTCAACGACGGCAGGATCTCTGGCCACGGGAGCTACACCTATACACTCGGCTCGACCTCATGGACTCGCCCAAGGGGTTGGTTGGGCGAATTGAGGACAGGAGCAAGCTCGTCCGCGGTCATGAAGGACGCGGCGGCGTTCGGCACGGCGGCGGGAAGCTATGTCGGCAGCTATAGGATGATAGCGATTAAACGGAGAGCTAGGGCATGACCAAGAACCTCACCGTGACTTGAATGGCAACACGGTCGCAGCAGAGACGGAGCGGAGGTGTACTGTCACCGGTGATGGCGGAAACGGCGGCGCGAACTGGCGGGCACGGCGGCGTTCCGGCGCGTTTGGAGGTCTACAACTAAAACCACGGAACCGATCATGACCAAGGTCTCACGGCGAGGCTGGCGCAACAAACGGAAAAGCGAGAGGCTCACCAGAGTGGCCTTGCCACGGCGGAGGGAGTCGCGGCGGTGCTCTGGTCGACAGTGAAAGAGACGGTGGTGTCTGGCCGACTCCGGCGTAATTGGACAACGCAAGCGGGTCCAAACGGTCCGCAAGGGAGAGGCAAAAGTGGCTGCAAGAGCAATTGGTTGGAGGGTGAACAACGACGACGAATTTGCCGGCGAACTGTAGTGCTCGGCGGCGGCGGCGAAACAAAGAAAGGAGCAATATGGTCGCCGGGGCAGCGCTTTAACGGCGGGGCGAGTGCGCGGGTGTTGCCAGCTCCTGTACGGGACGTGGCACGGAAGCAGCTGCGCGTCCACGCGCGAAACGTCAGTGAAAGAGGGCGGCGGCCGTCGGCGGCAAGCTGCGGCGTGGCTCTGCTGCTAGTTTCACTGTAGAAGACCTCCCCCCCTTTTTCTGAAATTTCAAAATTACTTTGAAAACTTTGTAAGAACTTGAAAATTTGTAGATACAAAAAGTGTTCCATTTTTCAAGATCTACATTTTACTTAAAATGAACATTTTCAAATTCAGCTAAGATTTTGAATTTTGAATTTGAAATCAAAAGGGGACACCCTTAGGGTTTTGGGAAATTCAAAATTACTTCAAATTTTTGAACACAACTTGAAATTCTCCAAAAACAGAAAGTGTTTAACTTTTGAAGATATATAACTTTCATAATTGGGTCATCATCCAATTATGCCTACATTTTGAAAATTGATTTAAAATTCAAATTTGGGATTTGAATCTTTTCAAATTTACTCCAAAAGTTACATTGAAACTTTAAAATCTTTATATACCAAAGTTGTACCTCTTGACAAGTACTACAACTTTGCTTTTTGTGTTACCCCCAAATTATGCAGCATTTTCAAACTATAGAAAAAGGGGTAAAAGAGAAATTAAGGTTTTTTCTCTATTTAATTTCAAATTGGAAATTGGTTTTCAAAAGCACTATTCATTGATTAGAGTTCAAAACACTTTTTGAAAGTATTTCCATGGCATTTCATAGAAGACCATCCCAAACTACTATTTTAGGGTTTTAAACTCATTATATATATAAATACACATACACATATATACATGAAATATCACTTACATTCAAAATCAATAAGGAAAACACTTAAGAGCTAAATGAATTCAAGATTCACATTACACCCCAAGCACAAAGTTAAACATACTATCTTCCTCAGCACAATCAACTTGAAATTAAAACTTATTTTAAGTTGGGGCACATGGAATAATGAGCACATATGTATGCTTTGCAATGCATATGATGACATGACAAGTTTTAGTGGTTGCTTAACACTAGAGGTGTTACAGTCAGGTTCTCCTTTTTGAGCGTGTTCCATCACCAAGGAATCATCGACGTGTATGGTTGATGCAGCTCCCATGTTCTTTAGCATCATATGCACCTTGTTCTTAACCTTAAAGGGTTAGCTGCCAAGAATACCCGAAGGTGCATATTAACTTGAAAACATGTTCTTGCTTTTATTGAAATGAAAAATTATGTTTTTTTATGATAATCTGGGGTATCTCCTGGCAGTGCTTCTTTTATGGTCTTAAGCTTGACCTGTGGGAACTTCATCTTGCAGCTACCAATGGTGGTATAGTTCCCAATTTTACCACCAAACATTGAGCGCTATCATTCAAGCTGCAAGGTTAGTACCACAGTGCACTACGGGATTTGCAGTATTTATGATAAACATAAGCATCCACAACCATCTTCCTAAAAAGTTTGGAAACGAGGATCAGGAGATGGTTGGAATCCTCGTAGGAGCATGTGGTACTAGGCACGATGTCCATGGCACAGACGTTTTCTTTCTCGAAAGATACATCATGTATGATCAACGCTGAATCTCAAGCATCATCGAGAACAACGTTTGGATGGCCAGAGGGACATGGCTTGTGTTCGAGCGAGGGTGATGATGGTTGTTCAGTTTCATAAGCAAGCTTAGGTGAAACGAACGGAGATATGAACTTCACCTCCTCGAACGGGTCATGGCTGGGATTATGCTTCGCCATTGGGATTTCTGGGTGAGTGGCAGAAGCAGTTTTCCCAAACTCTTCGTTAAGGCTCCCATGGGAAGGTTTTTCTTGAAAAAAGTTTTTCAAAAGGGTAACCTATAAGAAGATCGAATTCAAGGATGGCATAGATATGGAAGTCCAAGTGAACCTCGGTTTTGTCAACTGTGATCGGCACGGCCCTGGCAATCCCACAACACTCAAAGATGAGTCCTGACGGACTTTTGAAGAGCTTGTTGGTCGAGACTAGCGGCATTTTGCCTAAAAGGGTTTTCGCAAGGATTTCTGACATGATATTAGCCTCGACCGTGGGGTTATGCAGGGCTTCTATGACAGTTCCCCTTAATGAACAAGGTATAGTCATGGAAGGTGAAAGAATCTGAATTGCTTCAGAAGAACGTTTCACTTCCATCAACCATTCCTTTGATGGTTCAGCTCTAGGGAAAGCTTCCTTCGAAGGAAGTGTAAGCTTTTCATGCCCAACGAGTTTCGAGGTATTGCCATAATCCTCGAAATGGATAGGGAACTCCGAAGGATGAATTACTCTTTCCTTCGGTGTTCGTGGTTCGGGTGAGGGCTCATAAATCGAACCTAGGGATGGTATGAGTTTTGATTCGACTAATGAGGACTCCTCAACACTCACCATGACTTTTGCCTGCAGGGATTTGGTTCTTATGACGGAAGAAGTGTGTTTGGCTATGAAGTGCTCAAGAAAATTTGACTTGTTCCGTCATAGTTTTGTGTGTAAAACGACCTCCGGCAGTCACGTTTAGGCATAGGTCAGCATCTATGTCAAGACCCGAACAAAAGAGACGCAACAATACGCCATCGGGTAAAGACAGGTCTAGGCCGGCATGTATTAACATTGAAAACCTGGCCCAGGCTGTACCTATAGACTCCTTCTCGCGCTGCTCAAAGTCGAGGATCGCCCTTGGTAGAGAGACAAAACGGGACATGGGGAAAAATGCAAGACAAAACTTGTCTTTAAGTTCATCCCAGTCCCCATTCGTACTTTCTACGGTGTGTGTGTACCATCGCTTCGCCTTCCCCGTGAGAGAGAAGGGAAACAATTTCCACTTTAAAATTTCTTGTGTCATGCCAGAGATGCTTAGGCATGAACACATTTCCTCGAATTCGTGCAGGTGATGGCAAGGGTTTTCGTTGTCATGCCCTGAGAAGGGTTGCGCCTGAACCATGGCTATAAAGCCAGGGCGGAGTTCACAGCCAGATGAAAAGTTTGGTTTTGAAGAAAGTGGTGGCTCAAGGAACTCGCCCTTTGAAGCAAAAAGATTTGAAATTGAAGTTGGCTTCATGGTGAAAAGATAAAAGAAATATCTATTTTGTTTTTGTGAAAAGAAGGATACAGATACGAGGACGAAGTAGGTTCAAAGATATAGCAACCGTTCCCCGGCAACGGCGCCAGAAATGCTTGTTGGTATTTCTTAACGCAAACAGAAAGAATCCGTAAGCGCACGGAATTACCGTTGTAGCACTTCACCCGGAAGTATTCAGGGTATCATATTTTCCACAGGGAACGGAGGTACTCTTCTAGCTAGTTCATCCAAGGACAACACAAGGATAGAGTTGGAAAGGCTAGAGATGGATTCCTATGGATTTAGGGTCTATGGATAGATAAACTCCACTCTTATTTGCTTACTTCCGGCACCGGATCACACCTGGTCTGCCAGGCGAGGCCGGCCTGTAGCTCTACGCCGAACCCGAACGTGGGGGATTACAAGGGACGGACAGGGCTGTCACCACCTGCCGCCAACCCCTCAACCGTGGGGCACGGGGCAAACGAAGGTAGCCTCTAGCCTAGACACCACGTCTACGCTATCGACCACTACTCTAGCGTTAGCTAGGAACTTCCGTCTTTATTAGGAGTCCTCTACTAGAGTATCCGCTACGGGAACGGACGACGAACCCGCAAACAAGTAAGAGTAAAACTTAACTAACAAAAGACTTTATACCATAAGAAACACGAACACTCACTTAGCGGAAAGCTCCGTTGAGGTACAAGTGTTCGTCGAGGTACAAGTTGGGGAGACACCGACAAGTCCGGCGCTTCCCCGAGCTCTTCCTCACATCTCTCCCTTACTACTCTTGGTAGCTATCTAGGGCCTAAGCCCTTGGAGTGTTGCTCTTGTGGTGTATTGCTCTTTTCCTTGAGGTGTTGTTGTCAAATGAGGGGGGTGAGGTCCTCCTTTTATAGGTGGAGAGGAGGGGTGAGGTTCCTTGGAATATTCCCTTGATCTCCCCCTATGGAAAGAACAAACCGCTTCCTCAGCATTTAATTTACCGCCATCCTCACTTGAACCGACCAAAGAGAGGCGGTAAGTAACTATCGGCAAAGGATGGGGCCAAACGGGCCAGGTGGGGGTGCGGCCGCACCCTAGTTGGCCCGCCTCACGACCGTCTTCGCGTGGTTGGTTCCTGGGTGGGCCTGGACCACTGCCATGTCGGGGCTCTGCCCAAATTCTTCGTTGGAGTGGGCCTTTGCTTGGTACTTTGGTATAAAATCTGCATTACGCTATCTGCTTTGCGCTTTTTGCTTGGTTTTGTTTTCCACTTGTATTTGAATGTGTGACCTGAGCGGGCCCTGATTTGCCTGGCAATAGGCCTTCTCATCTTGGGCTCATATTGGCTAATGCTTTTGATGTGTATCATATATGCTATTGAGCCCATTTTCAGTGGTTTCCATAAATGCTCTCCTGCAAATGATGAATCACCAAAACTTGTGGAATTGATTAGTTATAATCCCTATCACTAAGTTTGGTGTTCATTTTAGCGGATTTTATGTGAGAGTTGGTGGTTAGGAAAAGGAGTTAAGGACCGCCAACAAACTCCTACACTGGGAGTATGCAAAAACATGCTTCCATCCACCGAAAAAAAATTCTGCTCCTACACTGGGAGTAGACAAAAAAAAATGTTTGTTAGGTAAATACTCCATGTTCTAAAAGGTAGTGATTTCTCTCTAAATATGTGGTTTAGAAGAAAAGACATGGCTATGCAAAAAAAGGCTTAAAAAAATATATGGAGACATGAAGGTCCAAGCACAAAAGAAAAAAATGATGAGCACATGAAGGCTCATGTATTGAAAAGAAAAAAAGAAAGAGAAAGAAGAAAGATAGCCATGTTTCAAAATAATAAGTTATAGAGAGAGGTCATATCTACAAAAGGAGTATAGTTTTAGTTTACCATTATCCACACACAGGCACATCTTGATCTAAGAGTATGGCACTTCTCTCCTTGGATCCTTGATTTGACTTCACAACATATGCAGTACAAGTATGCTATCTTTGTTTATCCCTACCAAAAAGCTCCACATAAACCTTTTTATAAGCAGGAGAAAACAAAAGAAGGCAAAAACATTGCTTTGCCTTGGTAAGGATTCATACACCACTGAGTGATTTGAGAGTACCATTTGAGGAGTATAAAGTGAACTATGCTTTTTCTTAAGAAAATATTCAAAACTCCAAGTTGCTAAGATGTGAAATTGGGAAGATGACTTTGTTTCAAGAACTGTTCCGCTTTCCAACAACCCAAGGAAACATGTTAGATAACGCCACATATCCCACATGTGTAAGGAATGTGCTGGAATAACCTTCATGTAAGCCATATGTCTTAAAAATGTTATGTTCATGCTTACTTTCATCTCTGAGCTTTGCTCGAGGACGAGCAAAGGGCTAAGTGTGGGGGAGTTTGTTGGCGGTCCTTAACTCCTTTTCCTAACCACCAACTCTCACATAAAATCCGCTAAAATGAACACCAAACTTAGTGATAGGGATTATAACTAATCAATTCCACAAGTTTTGGTGATTCATCATTTGCAGGAGAGCATTTATGAAACCACTGAAAATGGGCTCAATAGCATATATGATACACATCAAAAGCATTAGCCAATATGAGCCCAAGATGAGAAGGCCTATTGCCAGGCAAATCAGGGCCCGCTCAGGTCACACATTCAAATACAAGTGGAAAACAAAACCAAGCAAAAAGCGCAAAGCAGATAGCGTAATGCAGATTTTATACCAAAGTACCAAGCAAAGGCCCACTCCAACGAAGAATTTGGGCAGAGCCCCGACATGGCAGTGGTCCAGGCCCACCAGGAACCAACCACGCGAAGACGGTCGTGAGGCGGGCCAACTAGGTGCGGCCGCACCCCCACCTGGCCCGTTTGGCCCCATCCTTTGCCGATAGTTACTTACCGCCTCTCTTTGGTCGGTTCAAGTGAGGATGGCGGTAAATTAAATGCTGAGGAAGCGGTTTGTTCTTTCCATAGGGGGAGATCAAGGGAATATTCCAAGGAACCTCACCCCTCCTCTCCACCTATAAAAGGAGGACCTCACCCCCCTCATTTGACAACAACACCTCAAGGAAAAGAGCAATACACCACAAGAGCAACACTCCAAGGGCTTAGGCCCTAGATAGCTACCAAGAGTAGTAAGGGAGAGATGTGAGGAAGAGCTCGGGGAAGCGCCGGACTTGTCGGTGTCTCCCCAACTTGTACCTCGACGAACACTTGTACCTCAACGGAGCTTTCCGCTAAGTGAGTGTTCGTGTTTCTTATGGTATAAAGTCTTTTGTTAGTTAAGTTTTACTCTTACTTGTTTGCGGGTTCGTCGTCCGTTCCCGTAGCGGATACTCTAGTAGAGGACTCCTAATAAAGACGGAAGTTCCTAGCTAACGCTAGAGTAGTGGTCGATAGCGTAGACGTGGTGTCTAGGCTAGAGGCTACCTTCGTTTGCCCCGTGCCCCACGGTTGAGGGGTTGGCGGCAGGTGGTGACAGCCCTGTCCGTCCCTTGTAATCCCCCACGTTCGGGTTCGGCGTAGAGCTACAGGCCGGCCTCGCCTGGCAGACCAGGTGTGATCCGGTGCCGGAAGTAAGCAAATAAGAGTGGAGTTTATCTATCCATAGACCCTAAATCCATAGGAATCCATCTCTAGCCTTTCCAACTCTATCCTTGTGTTGTCCTTGGATGAACTAGCTAGAAGAGTACCTCCGTTCCCTGTGGAAAATATGATACCCTGAATACTTCCGGGTGAAGTGCTACAACGGTAATTCCGTGCGCTTACGGATTCTTTCTGTTTGCGTTAAGAAATACCAACAAGCATTTCTGGCGCCGTTGCCGGGGAACGGTTGCTATATCTTTGAACCTACTTCGTCCTCGTATCTGTATCCTTCTTTTCACAAAAACAAAATAGATATTTCTTTTATCTTTTCACCATGAAGCCAACTTCAATTTCAAATCTTTTTGCTTCAAAGGGCGAGTTCCTTGAGCCACCACTTTCTTCAAAACCAAACTTTTCATCTGGCTGTGAACTCCGCCCTGGCTTTATAGCCATGGTTCAGGCGCAACCCTTCTCAGGGCATGACAACGAAAACCCTTGCCATCACCTGCACGAATTCGAGGAAATGTGTTCATGCCTAAGCATCTCTGGCATGACACAAGAAATTTTAAAGTGGAAATTGTTTCCCTTCTCTCTCACGGGGAAGGCGAAGCGATGGTACACACACACCGTAGAAAGTACGAATGGGGACTGGGATGAACTTAAAGACAAGTTTTGTCTTGCATTTTTCCCCATGTCCCGTTTTGTCTCTCTACCAAGGGCGATCCTCGACTTTGAGCAGCGCGAGAAGGAGTCTATAGGTACAGCCTGGGCCAGGTTTTCAATGTTAATACATGCCGGCCTAGACCTGTCTTTACCCGATGGCGTATTGTTGCGTCTCTTTTGTTCGGGTCTTGACATAGATGCTGACCTATGCCTAAACGTGACTGCCGGAGGTCGTTTTACACACAAAACTATGACGGAACAAGTCAAATTTTCTTGAGCACTTCATAGCCAAACACACTTCTTCCGTCATAAGAACCAAATCCCTGCAGGCAAAAGTCATGGTGAGTGTTGAGGAGTCCTCATTAGTCGAATCAAAACTCATACCATCCCTAGGTTCGATTTATGAGCCCTCACCCGAACCACGAACACCGAAGGAAAGAGTAATTCATCCTTCGGAGTTCCCTATCCATTTCGAGGATTATGGCAATACCTCGAAACTCGTTGGGCATGAAAAGCTTACACTTCCTTCGAAGGAAGCTTTCCCTAGAGCTGAACCATCAAAGGAATGGTTGATGGAAGTGAAACGTTCTTCTGAAGCAATTCAGATTCTTTCACCTTCCATGACTATACCTTGTTCATTAAGGGGAACTGTCATAGAAGCCCTGCATAACCCCACGGTCGAGGCTAATATCATGTCAGAAATCCTTGCGAAAACCCTTTTAGGCAAAATGCCGCTAGTCTCGACCAACAAGCTCTTCAAAAGTCCGTCAGGACTCATCTTTGAGTGTTGTGGGATTGCCAGGGCCGTGCCGATCACAGTTGACAAAACCGAGGTTCACTTGGACTTCCATATCTATGCCATCCTTGAATTCGATCTTCTTATAGGTTACCCTTTTGAAAAACTTTTTCAAGAAAAACCTTCCCATGGGAGCCTTAACGAAGAGTTTGGGAAAACTGCTTCTGCCACTCACCCAGAAATCCCAATGGCGAAGCATAATCCCAGCCATGACCCGTTCGAGGAGGTGAAGTTCATATCTCCGTTCGTTTCACCTAAGCTTGCTTATGAAACTGAACAACCATCATCACCCTCGCTCGAACACAAGCCATGTCCCTCTGGCCATCCAAACGTTGTTCTCGATGATGCTTGAGATTCAGCGTTGATCATACATGATGTATCTTTCGAGAAAGAAAACGTCTGTGCCATGGACATCGTGCCTAGTACCACATGCTCCTACGAGGATTCCAACCATCTCCTGATCCTCGTTTCCAAACTTTTTAGGAAGATGGTTGTGGATGCTTATGTTTATCATAAATACTGCAAATCCCGTAGTGCACTGTGGTACTAACCTTGCAGCTTGAATGATAGCGCTCAATGTTTGGTGGTAAAATTGGGAACTATACCACCATTGGTAGCTGCAAGATGAAGTTCCCACAGGTCAAGCTTAAGACCATAAAAGAAGCACTGCCAGGAGATACCCCAGATTATCATAAAAAAACATAATTTTTCATTTCAATAAAAGCAAGAACATGTTTTCAAGTTAATATGCACCTTCGGGTATTCTTGGCAGCTAACCCTTTAAGGTTAAGAACAAGGTGCATATGATGCTAAAGAACATGGGAGCTGCATCAACCATACACGTCGATGATTCCTTGGTGATGGAACACGCTCAAAAAGGAGAACCTGACTGTAACACCTCTAGTGTTAAGCAACCACTAAAACTTGTCATGTCATCATATGCATTGCAAAGCATACATATGTGCTCATTATTCCATGTGCCCCAACTTAAAATAAGTTTTAATTTCAAGTTGATTGTGCTGAGGAAGATAGTATGTTTAACTTTGTGCTTGGGGTGTAATGTGAATCTTGAATTCATTTAGCTCTTAAGTGTTTTCCTTATTGATTTTGAATGTAAGTGATATTTCATGTATATATGTGTATGTGTATTTATATATATAATGAGTTTAAAACCCTAAAATAGTAGTTTGGGATGGTCTTCTATGAAATGCCATGGAAATACTTTCAAAAAGTGTTTTGAACTCTAATCAATGAATAGTGCTTTTGAAAACCAATTTCCAATTTGAAATTAAATAGAGAAAAACCTTAATTTCTCTTTTACCCCTTTTTCTATAGTTTGAAAATGCTGCATAATTTGGGGGTAACACAAAAAGCAAAGTTGTAGTACTTGTCAAGAGGTACAACTTTGGTATATAAAGATTTTAAAGTTTCAATGTAACTTTTGGAGTAAATTTGAAAAGATTCAAATCCCAAATTTGAATTTTAAATCAATTTTCAAAATGTAGGCATAATTGGATGATGACCCAATTATGAAAGTTATATATCTTCAAAAGTTAAACACTTTCTGTTTTTGGAGAATTTCAAGTTGTGTTCAAAAATTTGAAGTAATTTTGAATTTCCCAAAACCCTAAGGGTGTCCCCTTTTGATTTCAAATTCAAAATTCAAAATCTTAGCTGAATTTGAAAATGTTCATTTTAAGTAAAATGTAGATCTTGAAAAATGGAACACTTTTTGTATCTACAAATTTTCAAGTTCTTACAAAGTTTTCAAAGTAATTTTGAAATTTCAGAAAAAGGGGGGAGGTCTTCTACAGTGAAACTAGCAGCAGAGCCACGCCGCAGCTTGCCGCCGACGGCCGCCGCCCTCTTTCACTGACGTTTCGCGCGTGGACGCGCAGCTGCTTCCGTGCCACGTCCCGTACAGGAGCTGGCAACACCCGCGCACTCGCCCCGCCGTTAAAGCGCTGCCCCGGCGACCATATTGCTCCTTTCTTTGTTTCGCCGCCGCCGCCGAGCACTACAGTTCGCCGGCAAATTCGTCGTCGTTGTTCACCCTCCAACCAATTGCTCTTGCAGCCACTTTTGCCTCTCCCTTGCGGACCGTTTGGACCCGCTTGCGTTGTCCAATTACGCCGGAGTCGGCCAGACACCACCGTCTCTTTCACTGTCGACCAGAGCACCGCCGCGACTCCCTCCGCCGTGGCAAGGCCACTCTGGTGAGCCTCTCGCTTTTCCGTTTGTTGCGCCAGCCTCGCCGTGAGACCTTGGTCATGATCGGTTCCGTGGTTTTAGTTGTAGACCTCCAAACGCGCCGGAACGCCGCCGTGCCCGCCAGTTCGCGCCGCCGTTTCCGCCATCACCGGTGACAGTACACCTCCGCTCCGTCTCTGCTGCGACCGTGTTGCCATTCAAGTCACGGTGAGTTCTTGGTCATGCCCTAGCTCTCCGTTTAATCGCTATCATCCTATAGCTGCCGACATAGCTTCCCGCCGCCGTGCCGAACGCCGCCGCGTCCTTCATGACCGCGGACGAGCTTGCTCCTGTCCTCAATTCGCCCAACCAACCCCTTGGGCGAGTCCATGAGGTCGAGCCGAGTGTATAGGTGTAGCTCCCGTGGCCAGAGATCCTGCCGTCGTTGAGTTCCGCCACGCCGGAGATCCACCATGCCGCCATAGCCGCCGCTATGCTCACCGTGGTGCTCGAGGAGGCCAGCTAGTACCCTAGATCAATGCGCGTGTGGATAGGGAGCATGTTGGTGTCTTCCCTGTCGCCGTCCGGCTCACCGACAGCGAGCCACCGCCGGTCAGAGCACGGCGGGCACTGGTCAGCGCGTGGGTGAGGTTGACGCCTGGGCCCCACCTGTCAGTGTCGGAGAGCTAGGGCATGACCAAGAACTCACCGTGACTTGAATGGCAACACGGTCGCAGCAGAGACGGAGCGGAGGTGTACTGTCACCGGTGATGGCGGAAACGGCGGCGCGAACTGGCGGGCACGGCGGCGTTCCGGCGCGTTTGGAGGTCTACAACTAAAACCACGGAACCGATCATGACCAAGGTCTCACGGCGAGGCTGGCGCAACAAACGGAAAAGCGAGAGGCTCACCAGAGTGGCCTTGCCACGGCGGAGGGAGTCGCGGCGGTGCTCTGGTCGACAGTGAAAGAGACGGTGGTGTCTGGCCGACTCCGGCGTAATTGGACAACGCAAGCGGGTCCAAACGGTCCGCAAGGGAGAGGCAAAAGTGGCTGCAAGAGCAATTGGTTGGAGGGTGAACAACGACGACGAATTTGCCGGCGAACTGTAGTGCTCGGCGGCGGCGGCGAAACAAAGAAAGGAGCAATATGGTCGCCGGGGCAGCGCTTTAACGGCGGGGCGAGTGCGCGGGTGTTGCCAGCTCCTGTACGGGACGTGGCACGGAAGCAGCTGCGCGTCCACGCGCGAAACGTCAGTGAAAGAGGGCGGCGGCCGTCGGCGGCAAGCTGCGGCGTGGCTCTGCTGCTAGTTTCACTGTAGAAGACCTCCCCCCCTTTTTCTGAAATTTCAAAATTACTTTGAAAACTTTGTAAGAACTTGAAAATTTGTAGATACAAAAAGTGTTCCATTTTTCAAGATCTACATTTTACTTAAAATGAACATTTTCAAATTCAGCTAAGATTTTGAATTTTGAATTTGAAATCAAAAGGGGACACCCTTAGGGTTTTGGGAAATTCAAAATTACTTCAAATTTTTGAACACAACTTGAAATTCTCCAAAAACAGAAAGTGTTTAACTTTTGAAGATATATAACTTTCATAATTGGGTCATCATCCAATTATGCCTACATTTTGAAAATTGATTTAAAATTCAAATTTGGGATTTGAATCTTTTCAAATTTACTCCAAAAGTTACATTGAAACTTTAAAATCTTTATATACCAAAGTTGTACCTCTTGACAAGTACTACAACTTTGCTTTTTGTGTTACCCCCAAATTATGCAGCATTTTCAAACTATAGAAAAAGGGGTAAAAGAGAAATTAAGGTTTTTCTCTATTTAATTTCAAATTGGAAATTGGTTTTCAAAAGCACTATTCATTGATTAGAGTTCAAAACACTTTTTGAAAGTATTTCCATGGCATTTCATAGAAGACCATCCCAAACTACTATTTTAGGGTTTTAAACTCATTATATATATAAATACACATACACATATATACATGAAATATCACTTACATTCAAAATCAATAAGGAAAACACTTAAGAGCTAAATGAATTCAAGATTCACATTACACCCCAAGCACAAAGTTAAACATACTATCTTCCTCAGCACAATCAACTTGAAATTAAAACTTATTTTAAGTTGGGGCACATGGAATAATGAGCACATATGTATGCTTTGCAATGCATATGATGACATGACAAGTTTTAGTGGTTGCTTAACACTAGAGGTGTTACAGTCAGGTTCTCCTTTTTGAGCGTGTTCCATCACCAAGGAATCATCGACGTGTATGGTTGATGCAGCTCCCATGTTCTTTAGCATCATATGCACCTTGTTCTTAACCTTAAAGGGTTAGCTGCCAAGAATACCCGAAGGTGCATATTAACTTGAAAACATGTTCTTGCTTTTATTGAAATGAAAAATTATGTTTTTTTATGATAATCTGGGGTATCTCCTGGCAGTGCTTCTTTTATGGTCTTAAGCTTGACCTGTGGGAACTTCATCTTGCAGCTACCAATGGTGGTATAGTTCCCAATTTTACCACCAAACATTGAGCGCTATCATTCAAGCTGCAAGGTTAGTACCACAGTGCACTACGGGATTTGCAGTATTTATGATAAACATAAGCATCCACAACCATCTTCCTAAAAAGTTTGGAAACGAGGATCAGGAGATGGTTGGAATCCTCGTAGGAGCATGTGGTACTAGGCACGATGTCCATGGCACAGACGTTTTCTTTCTCGAAAGATACATCATGTATGATCAACGCTGAATCTCAAGCATCATCGAGAACAACGTTTGGATGGCCAGAGGGACATGGCTTGTGTTCGAGCGAGGGTGATGATGGTTGTTCAGTTTCATAAGCAAGCTTAGGTGAAACGAACGGAGATATGAACTTCACCTCCTCGAACGGGTCATGGCTGGGATTATGCTTCGCCATTGGGATTTCTGGGTGAGTGGCAGAAGCAGTTTTCCCAAACTCTTCGTTAAGGCTCCCATGGGAAGGTTTTTCTTGAAAAAGTTTTTCAAAAGGGTAACCTATAAGAAGATCGAATTCAAGGATGGCATAGATATGGAAGTCCAAGTGAACCTCGGTTTTGTCAACTGTGATCGGCACGGCCCTGGCAATCCCACAACACTCAAAGATGAGTCCTGACGGACTTTTGAAGAGCTTGTTGGTCGAGACTAGCGGCATTTTGCCTAAAAGGGTTTTCGCAAGGATTTCTGACATGATATTAGCCTCGACCGTGGGGTTATGCAGGGCTTCTATGACAGTTCCCCTTAATGAACAAGGTATAGTCATGGAAGGTGAAAGAATCTGAATTGCTTCAGAAGAACGTTTCACTTCCATCAACCATTCCTTTGATGGTTCAGCTCTAGGGAAAGCTTCCTTCGAAGGAAGTGTAAGCTTTTCATGCCCAACGAGTTTCGAGGTATTGCCATAATCCTCGAAATGGATAGGGAACTCCGAAGGATGAATTACTCTTTCCTTCGGTGTTCGTGGTTCGGGTGAGGGCTCATAAATCGAACCTAGGGATGGTATGAGTTTTGATTCGACTAATGAGGACTCCTCAACACTCACCATGACTTTTGCCTGCAGGGATTTGGTTCTTATGACGGAAGAAGTGTGTTTGGCTATGAAGTGCTCAAGAAAATTTGACTTGTTCCGTCATAGTTTTGTGTGTAAAACGACCTCCGGCAGTCACGTTTAGGCATAGGTCAGCATCTATGTCAAGACCCGAACAAAAGAGACGCAACAATACGCCATCGGGTAAAGACAGGTCTAGGCCGGCATGTATTAACATTGAAAACCTGGCCCAGGCTGTACCTATAGACTCCTTCTCGCGCTGCTCAAAGTCGAGGATCGCCCTTGGTAGAGAGACAAAACGGGACATGGGGAAAAATGCAAGACAAAACTTGTCTTTAAGTTCATCCCAGTCCCCATTCGTACTTTCTACGGTGTGTGTGTACCATCGCTTCGCCTTCCCCGTGAGAGAGAAGGGAAACAATTTCCACTTTAAAATTTCTTGTGTCATGCCAGAGATGCTTAGGCATGAACACATTTCCTCGAATTCGTGCAGGTGATGGCAAGGGTTTTCGTTGTCATGCCCTGAGAAGGGTTGCGCCTGAACCATGGCTATAAAGCCAGGGCGGAGTTCACAGCCAGATGAAAAGTTTGGTTTTGAAGAAAGTGGTGGCTCAAGGAACTCGCCCTTTGAAGCAAAAAGATTTGAAATTGAAGTTGGCTTCATGGTGAAAAGATAAAAGAAATATCTATTTTGTTTTTGTGAAAAGAAGGATACAGATACGAGGACGAAGTAGGTTCAAAGATATAGCAACCGTTCCCCGGCAACGGCGCCAGAAATGCTTGTTGGTATTTCTTAACGCAAACAGAAAGAATCCGTAAGCGCACGGAATTACCGTTGTAGCACTTCACCCGGAAGTATTCAGGGTATCATATTTTCCACAGGGAACGGAGGTACTCTTCTAGCTAGTTCATCCAAGGACAACACAAGGATAGAGTTGGAAAGGCTAGAGATGGATTCCTATGGATTTAGGGTCTATGGATAGATAAACTCCACTCTTATTTGCTTACTTCCGGCACCGGATCACACCTGGTCTGCCAGGCGAGGCCGGCCTGTAGCTCTACGCCGAACCCGAACGTGGGGGATTACAAGGGACGGACAGGGCTGTCACCACCTGCCGCCAACCCCTCAACCGTGGGGCACGGGGCAAACGAAGGTAGCCTCTAGCCTAGACACCACGTCTACGCTATCGACCACTACTCTAGCGTTAGCTAGGAACTTCCGTCTTTATTAGGAGTCCTCTACTAGAGTATCCGCTACGGGAACGGACGACGAACCCGCAAACAAGTAAGAGTAAAACTTAACTAACAAAAGACTTTATACCATAAGAAACACGAACACCGAAGGAAAGAGTAATTCATCCTTCGGAGTTCCCTATCCATTTCGAGGATTATGGCAATACCTCGAAACTCGTTGGGCATGAAAAGCTTACACTTCCTTCGAAGGAAGCTTTCCCTAGAGCTGAACCATCAAAGGAATGGTTGATGGAAGTGAAACGTTCTTCTGAAGCAATTCAGATTCTTTCACCTTCCATGACTATACCTTGTTCATTAAGGGGAACTGTCATAGAAGCCCTGCATAACCCCACGGTCGAGGCTAATATCATGTCAGAAATCCTTGCGAAAACCCTTTTAGGCAAAATGCCGCTAGTCTCGACCAACAAGCTCTTCAAAAGTCCGTCAGGACTCATCTTTGAGTGTTGTGGGATTGCCAGGGCCGTGCCGATCACAGTTGACAAAACCGAGGTTCACTTGGACTTCCATATCTATGCCATCCTTGAATTCGATCTTCTTATAGGTTACCCTTTTGAAAAACTTTTTCAAGAAAAACCTTCCCATGGGAGCCTTAACGAAGAGTTTGGGAAAACTGCTTCTGCCACTCACCCAGAAATCCCAATGGCGAAGCATAATCCCAGCCATGACCCGTTCGAGGAGGTGAAGTTCATATCTCCGTTCGTTTCACCTAAGCTTGCTTATGAAACTGAACAACCATCATCACCCTCGCTCGAACACAAGCCATGTCCCTCTGGCCATCCAAACGTTGTTCTCGATGATGCTTGAGATTCAGCGTTGATCATACATGATGTATCTTTCGAGAAAGAAAACGTCTGTGCCATGGACATCGTGCCTAGTACCACATGCTCCTACGAGGATTCCAACCATCTCCTGATCCTCGTTTCCAAACTTTTTAGGAAGATGGTTGTGGATGCTTATGTTTATCATAAATACTGCAAATCCCGTAGTGCACTGTGGTACTAACCTTGCAGCTTGAATGATAGCGCTCAATGTTTGGTGGTAAAATTGGGAACTATACCACCATTGGTAGCTGCAAGATGAAGTTCCCACAGGTCAAGCTTAAGACCATAAAAGAAGCACTGCCAGGAGATACCCCAGATTATCATAAAAAAACATAATTTTTCATTTCAATAAAAGCAAGAACATGTTTTCAAGTTAATATGCACCTTCGGGTATTCTTGGCAGCTAACCCTTTAAGGTTAAGAACAAGGTGCATATGATGCTAAAGAACATGGGAGCTGCATCAACCATACACGTCGATGATTCCTTGGTGATGGAACACGCTCAAAAAGGAGAACCTGACTGTAACACCTCTAGTGTTAAGCAACCACTAAAACTTGTCATGTCATCATATGCATTGCAAAGCATACATATGTGCTCATTATTCCATGTGCCCCAACTTAAAATAAGTTTTAATTTCAAGTTGATTGTGCTGAGGAAGATAGTATGTTTAACTTTGTGCTTGGGGTGTAATGTGAATCTTGAATTCATTTAGCTCTTAAGTGTTTTCCTTATTGATTTTGAATGTAAGTGATATTTCATGTATATATGTGTATGTGTATTTATATATATAATGAGTTTAAAACCCTAAAATAGTAGTTTGGGATGGTCTTCTATGAAATGCCATGGAAATACTTTCAAAAAGTGTTTTGAACTCTAATCAATGAATAGTGCTTTTGAAAACCAATTTCCAATTTGAAATTAAATAGAGAAAAACCTTAATTTCTCTTTTACCCCTTTTTCTATAGTTTGAAAATGCTGCATAATTTGGGGGTAACACAAAAAGCAAAGTTGTAGTACTTGTCAAGAGGTACAACTTTGGTATATAAAGATTTTAAAGTTTCAATGTAACTTTTGGAGTAAATTTGAAAAGATTCAAATCCCAAATTTGAATTTTAAATCAATTTTCAAAATGTAGGCATAATTGGATGATGACCCAATTATGAAAGTTATATATCTTCAAAAGTTAAACACTTTCTGTTTTTGGAGAATTTCAAGTTGTGTTCAAAAATTTGAAGTAATTTTGAATTTCCCAAAACCCTAAGGGTGTCCCCTTTTGATTTCAAATTCAAAATTCAAAATCTTAGCTGAATTTGAAAATGTTCATTTTAAGTAAAATGTAGATCTTGAAAAATGGAACACTTTTTGTATCTACAAATTTTCAAGTTCTTACAAAGTTTTCAAAGTAATTTTGAAATTTCAGAAAAAGGGGGGGAGGTCTTCTACAGTGAAACTAGCAGCAGAGCCACGCCGCAGCTTGCCGCCGACGGCCGCCGCCCTCTTTCACTGACGTTTCGCGCGTGGACGCGCAGCTGCTTCCGTGCCACGTCCCGTACAGGAGCTGGCAACACCCGCGCACTCGCCCCGCCGTTAAAGCGCTGCCCCGGCGACCATATTGCTCCTTTCTTTGTTTCGCCGCCGCCGCCGAGCACTACAGTTCGCCGGCAAATTCGTCGTCGTTGTTCACCCTCCAACCAATTGCTCTTGCAGCCACTTTTGCCTCTCCCTTGCGGACCGTTTGGACCCGCTTGCGTTGTCCAATTACGCCGGAGTCGGCCAGACACCACCGTCTCTTTCACTGTCGACCAGAGCACCGCCGCGACTCCCTCCGCCGTGGCAAGGCCACTCTGGTGAGCCTCTCGCTTTTCCGTTTGTTGCGCCAGCCTCGCCGTGAGACCTTGGTCATGATCGGTTCCGTGGTTTTAGTTGTAGACCTCCAAACGCGCCGGAACGCCGCCGTGCCCGCCAGTTCGCGCCGCCGTTTCCGCCATCACCGGTGACAGTACACCTCCGCTCCGTCTCTGCTGCGACCGTGTTGCCATTCAAGTCACGGTGAGTTCTTGGTCATGCCCTAGCTCTCCGTTAATCGCTATCATCCTATAGCTGCCGACATAGCTTCCCGCCGCCGTGCCGAACGCCGCCGCGTCCTTCATGACCGCGGACGAGCTTGCTCCTGTCCTCAATTCGCCCAACCAACCCCTTGGGCGAGTCCATGAGGTCGAGCCGAGTGTATAGGTGTAGCTCCCGTGGCCAGAGATCCTGCCGTCGTTGAGTTCCGCCACGCCG
>JAHUYU010000509.1:0-20322 GCA_030439765.1 Tripidium arundinaceum | reverse complement strand
GATGGATAAAGATGATTGTACTTCTTGCTTTTTGGGAGATGCAGAATCTTAGTTCCTCCTTGATTGTCTTTGCTTATAAACGGCGGGCGGAAAGTTGATCTTTGATTGTAATGCCAGCCATCTTGATAGTCAAAAGAGAAACCTTATCGGTACTTGTGTGAAAGCTTCATCTCCTGCAAAATGTTAGTGGACACATACCCGAAGGATTTCACCAAATTTTAAAATGCGGGTTGTCATCCATAACTTATGCGATTTTTTACTATGCTAATGGAAAGATGGTTCTTTTTTTTGGATTACTTTTAGCATAAATTTTGTTTTGTCATGTTTTTATGGGTTTTATGTTTTGGCTGCATTCTAACATGGTTCAAGGCAAAGTTAACTTGCAACAAAAGATAAATAAACTTTGATACTTACAATTCTTCCCTTTGCAAAAGTTATTGAATTTAATCGCTTGCCTTGATTCATCTCTCATGTGAATTTATCTCAAGACTTTCCCATATTAAATTTGAGAGTTCTCTACAGGGATTACTCCAACAAAATAGCCAATATCTACTACAGTATTGTTTTGGTTCAAAAATCAGACTAGACACCACGTCTAATTTGATTTAGGAAACCATTTTAAACTAAGCACCACACTTAATAAAAAAATTTGGACATAAGATCAAATCTTCTAAACCAAGCACCATGCTTAATTTAAATGGTGTATGAAAATACTCCAAACCTAAACATACTATAGTAGAGAAAGGTAACATGAAAGTATTTAAGAGATTTAACCAACTGGAGATGAAAGAGCATGATCATGGTGAGGAATATGTTTATATATATTTTTTAAATGCAAGCGACATGGATGCATACAAGGAATTTAAACATGCAGTGGTTTTGATACGAGGAAATTCAAACTAGCGGAAGTGGATGCATGAATTATTCAAAGCAAACATGCAATGAAATGCATAAATTGAAAGATAACTACTCATCAATTTTAAAGTCCATGAGCAAGACTTTCTCACCTTTTTTTATCAAACTTACCATGACTCACAATTCGAATTAAACTTTGTGAGTAGTGCAGCATCTTTGTTTGTCACATGGGATGAGATTTGAATTCTTGTGACGACGACCTTTTCTCCAATCTACACATGGTTAGAATAATATACATGTCTAAACAAACCTGTGAGATGGCAGGGTAGTAGTGTTGATGGATCATGAATGATCTGGCACCCTGGGCTCGTGATGATTCTTCTTTTTTTACCGACAAAAGCTAGTGGTAAACTAGATTAATAGATATCAAGGTAAATATCAAAATCTTTATGCCAATTGTTTTCCCCGGCAATGGCGCCAGAAAGCTTGTTAGCATTTCTTAGCGTCGCTACCAAGAATAGAAATAGAATTCATCCCCGGCAACGACGCCAGAAAACTTGTTGGTATTTGTTAACGCAAACAGAGAAATCCACAAGCGCACGGATACCATTGTAGCTTTCACCCAAGAGTATTCCAGGGTATCGTATTTATCCTCAGGGAAGCAATGGTTAAAGAACTTGATAATTAACCACCATGTATCTACTAACTAGTATACCGACTAGATTAATGTGGGGGTAAGTAATAAGATAGGAGTTTTGTATAATGACACACACAGGAGAACTCTATGATAAGATAGAAGAGTAGACAGGCTAAGCTGGCAGGACAACGGGAGAGTTCAAGGTTCCTATTTACTTCTCCATTACTGTGGTTCTATTCTAGTTCATACCAAAGGGATTAACTAAGCAAAGATTAAACATAGCGATCACACCATAACACTTCGGAGCAGCAGTTCCTTTCCGATCCTCGAAAAGACTGGGAAGGGGTGATCGGGGTCAGGCTGCCAAAAGCTCTACGAAAATACCAACCCGAACGTGGTGGACTACAAAGGCCTGGTCAGAGCTGTCACCTCTGGGGCTACCACAACTATCCGTGGGGTTGGGCGCAAACTCAGGTAAACTCTAGCCTAGACACCACGTCTATGCTAGCAATTACTACTCTAGTCTCACGTAAAAACTAGAGCATTCGGTCGAATGGAGATCCCATGCCAAGGTGTAAAACACTACACTTAATCATGAAAAGCTAAACCACTAAGGCATAAATTAGATAACCATGAAGAACATTCAAGTAATTAGAGAAGATAAGTATAAAGTACTAGAGTCTTACAAAGGGGCGATACAAGATTATACCGATCCTCCGAGGGCTCTTCCAGAACTTGAGCATCTCTCCCTAACTCCCAACTAGGCTAGTACTACTACTACATATTGAAATATGGTGAAGAGTTGCTCCTTGGTGGTGTATATTGATGATAGAGAGAGGGGGGGGCTACCCCCCTATTTATGCAGGAGCCAAGGTGGTGCTTCGACGCTATTTTTGGTAGAGGCAGGGTTGCACCGCCATTGCATGGAGGCATGCCACCGCCACACCAAAGGAGAGGCCAGAAGGCGCCAGGAGGGGAGCGGCCGCCCCTAGGAGCGGCCGGCCCTTGACCACCGCCTTTGGCCACCACCTTTGTGTGGCAGGCCTTGGGTTGGACCTGGACCAGTGCTCCGTGGTGCCTTGCCCATTTTGGGTTGATTTAGTGGGCATCTCCTTTATTTCTTTGCGCAAATCAGTGTTGGAAAGCGCCTTTTGGTGAAATCTTCCATGTATTTGTGTTTGTGACCTACAAAAATAATGTTCTCCAAATACATGTGGAACTTGGTTAATAGTAAATGCATATGTGATTAAGTTTGTCAATTTCTCCTCTTTTTGCAAGCTAATTTGCGGTTGGATTTGATCGATAAGGATTGCCAACAGACGCCTTACTAATCTCTAATAGATTCGATAACTTGTGATTTGATCTAAACCAAGCAGTGAGGTCATAAAGATACATCTTTACTTAATATAAATAAAATCGATAACTAACTTATATCAAAACTTGCAGTGGGGATCAAGATGATACAGCCGTACGAATAAAGATACAAGTCGTGACAGTACTCACAAACAAACCAGAGGTCGGACCCAACCGATGCAGCCCTGCTTGCTGAAGAACTCGCCGAGATCTACAATACTCCTACTCCTAATGCAATGGCGAAAGCCGAAAAAGATTATATTGATTGTGTCAATACTTTTTACAATGGCTGGGGTGTAATATTTATACCCAAGGCTTAAACACGAGTCCTAGTCGAATATGACCATTACAAAACTTGGAATAAAAGAAAACACCCTAATTTAAGATACATTGGACTCTATTTTTCCTTATATCTAGAGTCTGACACGTTTTTAGCTTCAACCGTTCTTGCTTTCTTTGTCGGCAATGTCCAGATCTGATTAGATGCTGACGTCATGACCTATTAGCTGATTCCAATGCCGATCCAGGTCAACTGATTCCTCAGATGACATGGCTTTTACGGTGGTGTAAACACCCCTCCTTCCAAGTGATCATCTTCCCTAATCCCCTAACGTGGCCTGTGTGCTCTTTGCTACCCAAGCCAAGGCTTAGCTCATCCCTCTCCCTTGAAGGATTGAATAACCCTTTTTCTCGGTCCTCTGCGTATTTGATAATGTTTTGTGCGACTCTTTTAGTCTTAGGGTTTTTGAACTTAAGCTGTTTCGCAGCTTCCTTATACCTGGCTAGCATTCAGTTCCTTCCACGCTTTTAGACCCCTCCATGTGTACGTCCTTGATGACTTGGCGTCTTCTTCTAGCTTCCTGAATATTTCCTCCTTGGCATAGTAGCCACCAGTACAAAGATGGTGATGGTGGATGTTCTTCTTAGCCAGCTCGGTAAATTGGGCACTTTTGGCCAAAGAATGCTCTATTGTCTTATGGCGAACGAAATCTTCCCATTGATCGGGAGTAATCTTGCTAAACTCATTGAAAGGAGCTAATCCTTTCTTGACGTAGTTCTTGTTCAAATAAGACTTCAAGCGTCGGAAGGACTCTCCACACTGTTTCAGAGCATAATGCTTCACCAGCATTGTCGTCCTAGCTGGCAATATGAAATTCTTTGATAGTGTAAGGACCGTGATGCCTAAGAGGGGGATGAATTAGGCAACTTAAAATTCTACTTCTAAATATGGCCTCTTTTTTTAACCTTAGCAAAACCTATGTAATTAAGTAAACTATCTAATATGTGCAACTATGGTTTTGCTAGTGTGTTGCTATCTCTACCGCAAAAGAGTTATGCAACCTAGGTTCCAATCCTATCAACTAGCCTATCAACTAAGCTAGGAAAGGTAAAGCACACAACCAAGGTAGCAATATAAATGTGGAAGCTAAAGATGAGGTAGAGATGCAAACTCCCATCGATGACTATGGTATTTTTACCGAGGTATCAAGAAGCGCGCAAGCTTCCCTGTAGTCCTTGTTGGGGCCCCTCGCAAGGAAGCCCTCGCAAGGGCCAAGCTCCCGGTCGGGTAACTCCATGGATAGCCTAGGCAAGTTAATGGGGAGTTTAATCTATATAATGCATGGAGAAAGCATAAGAGATACCAAATTGAATTACAACATAATGATATCGGTTTAGAAATACCACATGTAGAAACTCAATTGGATTGACGCCACTTGTAATGGGTGATGGATTTTTGAAAGCTTGATGCTTATCTCCGGGGACTCCATTTTCCTTGCAATGAGACTACTACACACATGATAAGCTTGAAAAGGATGTTAGTCTCAAAGCGTCCAACTTGTAGAGTGACCTCCCCCGAAAAGTGTGCATACAAGCATGGAATACTTGTAGGAGACATGCATGTTGACTTTTAAGGTCAAAATAACACCTTGAAAGATGACATCACTTGAATGTGAGAATCATTTTCATCGGTGATATTTGGGGTAAGCCATCTACAACTGAACTTTGGCACATATAAGATACAACAATTGTAAAGACTAGAGCTATATGCCGTGCTCCTAAACAATTTAAACCATGTAGGTTTGCTCCAAGGGTAAAGAGTGATACCGAGAAACCCTACCATATGATTTACCTAGTGTATGCATGACAAGAATTTAAACGTGCAAATGCAAACCTAAGCATGAAAGGAACTAGATGCTAATTGAAATTTGCAAGAATTTAAATCTAGTTACCTAACAGGGGAAGGGGAATTTGGGTCCATAGTATCCACTAACCCACTTGGCAATGACTATGTCCATCATGATGCACCCCATGAAATGCACCCAAACTTTGCCAAGTCTCCAAATTCCCCGAAGTCCATTTGACTTCTCATTTCCCCTTCAAGATCCAAACCTTCTTGGTGCTCTTCATGTTGGAAATAATCTCCTTTGGCACCCAAATGAGTTTGGCCCCACTTGTGTTGGCTTGCTTATTCACCTTGATGGCCACCACCTTGCTGTTCTTCTTCTTCTTCAAAAGATAAGGAGTGGAGGCCTTCTTCTTCACCAAAGTTAGCTAGCTCACAAGAAGCATATAAAAGTTTGCTTACTAAAATGGAAACCATGTGCAAACATTGTGATGAGCTAACCAATAAAGTTGCTAATCTTGAAGCCATCAGTACAACCCCCACCGAGGCACCTAAAAAGAAAAAATCAATCTTTGACATGCCTAAAAAGGATGCCTCTACTTCGTGTGATGATTTATTTAAATTGGACTCACCCTTTTGCGACCAAGTTTGTTTTAAGAATGTGATTGTAGAAACATGTACACAAGAGGTCACAATGGTGAATGAGCAACTCAAGCAAGAAGTGGCTCGCCTCACCAAGGACTTGGTTCAAGTGAAAGGCAGGACAGAGCAAGCCCAACCATCAAGATAACACCGTCAAGGTGAAGAAGAAGGCCTCCACTCCTTATCTTTTGAAGAAGAAGAAGAACAGCAAGGTGGTGGCCATCAAGGTGAATAAGCAAGCCAACACAAGTGGGGCCAAACTCATTTGGGTGCCAAAGGAGATTATTTCCAACATGAAGAGCACCAAGAAGGTTTGGATCTTGAAGGGGAAATGAGAAGTCAAATGGACTTCGGGGAATTTGGAGACTTGGCAAAGTTTGGGTGCATTTCATGGGGTGCATCATGATGGACATAGTCATTGCCAAGTGGGTTAGTGGATACTATGGACCCAAATTCCCCTTCCCCTGTTAGGTAACTAGATTTAAATTCTTGCAAATTTCAATTAGCATCTAGTTCCTTTCATGCTTAGGTTTGCATTTGCACGTTTAAATTCTTGTCATGCATACACTAGGTAAATCATATGGTAGGGTTTCTCGGTATCACTCTTTACCCTTGGAGCAAACCTACATGGTTTAAATTGTTTAGGAGCACGGCATATAGCTCTAGTCTTTACAATTGTTGTATCTTATATGTGCCAAAGTTCAGTTGTAGATGGCTTACCCCAAATATCACCGATGAAAATGATTCTCACATTCAAGTGATGTCATCTTTCAAGGTGTTATTTTGACCTTAAAAGTCAACATGCATGTCTCCTACAAGTATTCCATGCTTGTATGCACACTTTTCGGGGGAGGTCACTCTACAAGTTGGACGCTTTGAGACTAACATCCTTTTCAAGCTTATCATGTGTGTAGTAGTCTCATTGCAAGGAAAATGGAGTCCCCGGAGATAAGCATCAAGCTTTCAAAAATCCATCACCCATTACAAGTGGCGTCAATCCAATTGAGTTTCTACATGTGGTATTTCTAAACCGATATCATTATGTTGTAATTCAATTTGGTATCTCTTATGCTTTCTCCATGCATTATATAGATTAAACTCCCCATTAACTTGCCTAGGCTATCCATGGAGTTACCCGACCGGGAGCTTGGCCCTTGCGAGGGCTTCCTTGCGAGGGGCCCCAACAAGGACTACAGGGAAGCTTGCGCGCTTCTTGATACCTCGGTAAAAATACCATAGTCATCGATGGGAGTTTGCATCTCTACCTCATCTTTAGCTTCCACATTTATATTGCTACCTTGGTTGTGTGCTTTACCTTTCCTAGCTTAGTTGATAGGCTAGTTGATAGGATTGGAACCTAGGTTGCATAACTCTTTTGCGGTAGAGATAGCAACACACTAGCAAAACCATAGTTGCACATATTAGATAGTTTACTTAATTACATAGGTTTTGCTAAGGTTAAAAAAAGAGGCCATATTTAGAAGTAGAATTTTAAGTTGCCTAATTCATCCCCCTCTTAGGCATCACGGTCCTTACACTATCAAAGAATTTCATATTGCCAGCTAGGACGACAATGCTGGTGAAGCATTATGCTCTGAAACAGTGTGGAGAGTCCTTCCGACGCTTGAAGTCTTATTTGAACAAGAACTACGTCAAGAAAGGATTAGCTCCTTTCAATGAGTTTAGCAAGATTACTCCCGATCAATGGGAAGATTTCGTTCGCCATAAGACAATAGAGCATTCTTTGGCCAAAAGTGCCCAATTTACCGAGCTGGCTAAGAAGAACATCCACCATCACCATCTTTGTACTGGTGGCTACTATGCCAAGGAGGAAATATTCAGGAAGCTAGAAGAAGACGCCAAGTCATCAAGGACGTACACATGGAGGGGTCTAAAAGCGTGGAAGGAACTGAATGCTAGCCAGGTATAAGGAAGCTGCGAAACAGCTTAAGTTCAAAAACCCTAAGACTAAAAGAGTCGCACAAAACATTATCAAATACGCAGAGGACCGAGAAAAAGGGTTATTCAATCCTTCAAGGGAGAGGGATGAGCTAAGCCTTGGCTTGGGTAGCAAAGAGCACACAGGCCACGTTAGGGGATTAGGGAAGATGATCACTTGGAAGGAGGGGTGTTTACACCACCGTAAAAGCCATGTCATCTGAGGAATCAGTTGACCTGGATCGGCATTGGAATCAGCTAATAGGTCATGACGTCAGCATCTAATCAGATCTGGACATTGCCGACAAAGAAAGCAAGAACGGTTGAAGCTAAAAACGTGTCAGACTCTAGATATAAGGAAAAATAGAGTCCAATGTATCTTAAATTAGGGTGTTTTCTTTTATTCCAAGTTTTGTAATGGTCATATTCGACTAGGACTCGTGTTTAAGCCTTGGGTATAAATATTACACCCCAGCCATTGTAAAAAGTATTGACACAATCAATATAATCTTTTTCGGCTTTCGCCATTGCATTAGGAGTAGGAGTATTGTAGATCTCGGCGAGTTCTTCAGCAAGCAGGGCTGCATCGGTTGGGTCCGACCTCTGGTTTGTTTGTGAGTACTGTCACGACTTGTATCTTTATTCGTACGGCTGTATCATCTTGATCCCCACTGCAAGTTTTGATATAAGTTAGTTATCGATTTTATTTATATTAAGTAAAGATGTATCTTTATGACCTCACTGCTTGGTTTAGATCAAATCACAAGTTATCGAATCTATTAGAGATTAGTAAGGCGTCTGTTGGCAATCCTTATCGATCAAATCCAACCGCAAATTAGCTTGCAAAAAGAGGAGAAATTGACAAACTTAATCACATATGCATTTACTATTAACCAAGTTCCACATGTATTTGGAGAACATTATTTTTGTAGGTCACAAACACAAATACATGGAAGATTTCACCAAAAGGCGCTTTCCAACACTGATTTGCGCAAAGAAATAAAGGAGATGCCCACTAAATCAACCCAAAATGGGCAAGGCACCACGGAGCACTGGTCCAGGTCCAACCCAAGGCCTGCCACACAAAGGTGGTGGCCAAAGGCGGTGGTCAAGGGCCGGCCGCTCCTAGGGGCGGCCGCTCCCCTCCTGGCGCCTTCTGGCCTCTCCTTTGGTGTGGCGGTGGCATGCCTCCATGCAATGGCGGTGCAACCCTGCCTCTACCAAAAATAGCGTCGAAGCACCACCTTGGCTCCTGCATAAATAGGGG
This sequence comes from Tripidium arundinaceum, assembly GCA_030439765.1. NCBI lineage: Eukaryota > Viridiplantae > Streptophyta > Magnoliopsida > Poales > Poaceae > Tripidium > Tripidium arundinaceum. The sequence goes on along the minus strand of JAHUYU010000509.1, from coordinate 11,505 downwards.
GGTAGCCCCCCCCCTCTCTCTATCATCAATATACACCACCAAGGAGCAACTCTTCACCATATTTCAATATGTAGTAGTAGTACTAGCCTAGTTGGGAGTTAGGGAGAGATGCTCAAGTTCTGGAAGAGCCCTCGGAGGATCGGTATAATCTTGTATCGCCCCTTTGTAAGACTCTAGTACTTTATACTTATCTTCTCTAATTACTTGAATGTTCTTCATGGTTATCTAATTTATGCCTTAGTGGTTTAGCTTTTCATGATTAAGTGTAGTGTTTTACACCTTGGCATGGGATCTCCATTCGACCGAATGCTCTAGTTTTTACGTGAGACTAGAGTAGTAATTGCTAGCATAGACGTGGTGTCTAGGCTAGAGTTTTACCTGAGTTTGCGCCCAACCCCACGGATAGTTGTGGTAGCCCCAGAGGTGACAGCTCTGACCAGGCCTTTGTAGTCCACCACGTTCGGGTTGGTATTTTCGTAGAGCTTTTGGCAGCCTGACCCCGATCACCCCTTCCCAGTCTTTTCGAGGATCGGAAAGGAACTGCTGCTCCGAAGTGTTATGGTGTGATCGCTATGTTTAATCTTTGCTTAGTTAATCCCTTTGGTATGAACTAGAATAGAACCACAGTAATGGAGAAGTAAATAGGAACCTTGAACTCTCCCGTTGTCCTGCCAGCTTAGCCTGTCTACTCTTCTATCTTATCATAGAGTTCTCCTGTGTGTGTCATTATACAAAACTCCTATCTTATTACTTACCCCCACATTAATCTAGTCGGTATACTAGTTAGTAGATACATGGTGGTTAATTATCAAGTTCTTTAACCATTGCTTCCCTGAGGATAAATACGATACCCTGGAATACTCTTGGGTGAAAGCTACAATGGTATCCGTGCGCTTGTGGATTTCTCTGTTTGCGTTAACAAATACCAACAAGTTTTCTGGCGTCGTTGCCGGGGATGAATTCTATTTCTATTCTTGGTAGCGACGCTAAGAAATGCTAACAAGCTTTCTGGCGCCATTGCCGGGGAAAACAATTGGCATAAAGATTTTGATATTTACCTTGATATCTATTAATCTAGTTTACCACTAGCTTTTGTCGGTAAAAAAAGAAGAATCATCACGAGCCCAGGGTGCCAGATCATTCATGATCCATCAACACTACTACCCTGCCATCTCACAGGTTTGTTTAGACATGTATATTATTCTAACCATGTGTAGATTGGAGAAAAGGTCGTCGTCACAAGAATTCAAATCTCATCCCATGTGACAAACAAAGATGCTGCACTACTCACAAAGTTTAATTCGAATTGTGAGTCATGGTAAGTTTGATAAAAAAAGGTGAGAAAGTCTTGCTCATGGACTTTAAAATTGATGAGTAGTTATCTTTCAATTTATGCATTTCATTGCATGTTTGCTTTGAATAATTCATGCATCCACTTCCGCTAGTTTGAATTTCCTCGTATCAAAACCACTGCATGTTTAAATTCCTTGTATGCATCCATGTCGCTTGCATTTAAAAAATATATATAAACATATTCCTCACCATGATCATGCTCTTTCATCTCCAGTTGGTTAAATCTCTTAAATACTTTCATGTTACCTTTCTCTACTATAGTATGTTTAGGTTTGGAGTATTTTCATACACCATTTAAATTAAGCATGGTGCTTGGTTTAGAAGATTTGATCTTATGTCCAAATTTTTTTATTAAGTGTGGTGCTTAGTTTAAAATGGTTTCCTAAATCAAATTAGACGTGGTGTCTAGTCTGATTTTTGAACCAAAACAATACTGTAGTAGATATTGGCTATTTTGTTGGAGTAATCCCTGTAGAGAACTCTCAAATTTAATATGGGAAAGTCTTGAGATAAATTCACATGAGAGATGAATCAAGGCAAGCGATTAAATTCAATAACTTTTGCAAAGGGAAGAATTGTAAGTATCAAAGTTTATTTATCTTTTGTTGCAAGTTAACTTTGCCTTGAACCATGTTAGAATGCAGCCAAAACATAAAACCCATAAAAACATGACAAAACAAAATTTATGCTAAAAGTAATCCAAAAAAAAGAACCATCTTTCCATTAGCATAGTAAAAAATCGCATAAGTTATGGATGACAACCCGCATTTTAAAATTTGGTGAAATCCTTCGGGTATGTGTCCACTAACATTTTGCAGGAGATGAAGCTTTCACACAAGTACCGATAAGGTTTCTCTTTTGACTATCAAGATGGCTGGCATTACAATCAAAGATCAACTTTCCGCCCGCCGTTTATAAGCAAAGACAATCAAGGAGGAACTAAGATTCTGCATCTCCCAAAAAGCAAGAAGTACAATCATCTTTATCCATCTCCAGGATGAGATGATGCAAATTTGTTTTAAAATGCAATGGAGAAGTCCTACTCAACGGACTTAAAATGGTGAGTCCTTGCCGAAGGTAAATCGGTATTTACCTCATATTTGATTCTTATACAACATTTTATTTTGAGAACGACATGTTTAAATTTCAACCAATATACTATTTGCATAGAAAATATATAAATAAATAAAAGTTTGAATCTAAATTCAATTTTCAATTTTGCAAATGCATCAATATTTTGAAAAAAAATCCTTTTACTTCCAAAAAAATAAAAATACATATATATATAAATATTTATATGCAAAAAAAAATAAAATAATAATAATAATAATGAATAAATAAAATATATATTTGCTTTGCATAATAAACTCGTTTGAACTTCGACTTATTTTTTTTAGAATAAAGCTATGACCTCCCTTTCTCCCACAATAATCAAAAGCTTGGTGTTAGACAAGTTTCCTTTGGGTATTCTTGGTCAATAACAATTACAGAAATGAAGGATGAATGATGTCTACAAACATGGGTGCTGCAACACACGCTAAAGAGACGCTCCAACATTCACACTTGGCTTTAGTGTCAAATGACATAAAAGTCCAGGTGTGGGGGACCCGACCCTTCCACGCTATCTCTTGGGCACACTGGTTTGCACTCCATTTCTGCACCCATGATTTGCTCCTATGAGTTTGATTATGTTTAAAAATGCCATACATAAAATAAGAGATAAAATCTTGCCAAATTATGAACTTGACTTTATAAAGATTGGTCGGCATAAACTTTGTTCCTAGTTCATACACTTGTTACTTGTGGATATATCTCTATTAGGAAAACATGTCAACTAAGTTGTTGTGAAGTGAGATATGGCGAAGGCTAAAGAAATCCTATCTTTTCTATGTAAGCTCTTGGAGAATTTCTGTTTTGCCAAAACTTCAAAAATTAAAGCAATACTTCTCCTCAATGGTGAGATATCCTACCAAAGCCATATGATATTACACATTGCAAAACCATGAAACATATGCTACTTGTTATCATGTTGAGCTTTGTCAAATTATTGTGACCCTTGAGAGATTCTCGTCATGCACCCATGATCAAGACACACGTACACCCACAAATAAAGTGCTGACTCTTACACTAAGAGTTACGCAATTCATTTTGTTCGTTTACTAAAAATGCTCCAATTATTATAATTCTCTCTCCAAAAATATTCATGTGCCAAAAGAGTATGGGCTATGCTAAAAAAAAACCATGCCAAAGTGCATGAGAAAAAAGAAAGCATGCCAAAGAGCATGATGCATAAAAGAAAAATAAAAGAAGAGAGAAAACAATGGGCACTTCGATGCCCGCCCTGAGAGAAAACAATGGGTACCTCGATACCCGCCAGTGAGAATAAGATAGCCCATACTCTCAGAAGCACTTTCAAAAGAAAAAGAGAGAGAGAGAGTCATCATCAGAGGAGTACAAAAAAAAGTAATATATGATCCATTTCCACACACTTGCACGTCTTGATCAAAGTGTATGGCTTACATCTCCTTGGATCCGGTTTTTGACTTAGCAATATTATGTGATGCAAGTATGCCTCTCTTTTCATCCCTACCCAAAACTCCACATAAGCCTTTTTAGAAGTAGGATGGAAAAGAAGGCAATTTCAAAAGCCTTTGGTAAGGACTATACACATTGAGCGACTTGAGAGTACCATTTGAGGAGAAGTATGCGCTATGTTTTCAATTTCAAAAATACAAAAACTCCAAGTATGCTTCATAGAGGGAAAGTGATGACTTGGTGTCATAGCTGTTCCACTTTTCAACCACTCAAGACGACATGGTAGACACTTCAAAAATACACAGGTATAAGGAATGACATGGAATAACTTTTATGCTAGCATTATATCTTTTGAAGTCATACTTCATAGTTACATATACCTTTGCTCGAGGACGAGCAAAGAACAAGTGTGGGGGAGCTTGTTGGCGGTCCTTATCGATCAAATCCAACCGCAAATTAGCTTGCAAAAAGAGGAGAAATTGACAAACTTAATCACATATGCATTTACTATTAACCAAGTTCCACATGTATTTGGAGAACATTATTTTTGCATGTCACAAACGACACAAATACATGGAAGATTTCACCAAAAGGTGCTTTCCAACACTGATTTGCGCAAAGAAATAAAGGAGATGCCCACTAAATCAACCCAAAATGGGCAAGGCACCACGGAGCACTGGTCCAGGTCCAGCCCAAGGCCTGCCACACAAAGGTGGTGGCCAAAGGCGGTGGTCAAGGGCCGGCCGCTCCTAGGGGCGGCCGCTCCCCTCCTGGCGCCTTCTGGCCTCTCCTTTGGTGTGGCGGTGGCATGCCTCCATGCAATGGCGGTGCAACCCTGCCTCTACCAAAAATAGCGTCGAAGCACCACCTTGGCTCCTGCATAAATAGGGGGGTAGCCCCCCTCTCTCTATCATCAATATACACCACCAAGGAGCAACTCTTCACCATATTCAATATGTAGTAGTAGTACTAGCCTAGTTGGGAGTTAGGGAGAGATGCTCAAGTTCTGGAAGAGCCCTCGGAGGATCGGTATAATCTTGTATTGTCCCTTTGTAAGACTCTAGTACTTTATACTTATCTTCTCTAATTACTTGAATGTTCTTCATGGTTATCTAATTTATGCCTTAGTGGTTTAGCTTTTCATGATTAAGTGTAGTGTTTTACACCTTGGCATGGGATCTCCATTCGACCGAATGCTCTAGTTTTTACGTGAGACTAGAGTAGTAATTGCTAGCATAGACGTGGTGTCTAGGCTAGAGTTTACCTGAGTTTGCGCCCAACCCCACGGATAGTTGTGGTAGCCCCAGAGGTGACAGCTCTGACCAGGCCTTTGTAGTCCACCACGTTCGGGTTGGTATTTTCGTAGAGCTTTTGGCAGCCTGACCCCGATCACCCCTTCCCAGTCTTTTCGAGGATCGGAAAGGAACTGCTGCTCCGAAGTGTCATGGTGTGATCGCTATGTTTAATCTTTGCTTAGTTAATCCCTTTGGTATGAACTAGAATAGAACCACAGTAATGGAGAAGTAAATAGGAACCTTGAACTCTCCCGTTGTCCTGCCAGCTTAGCCTGTCTACTCTTCTATCTTATCATAGAGTTCTCCTGTGTGTGTCATTATACAAAACTCATATCTTATTACTTACCCCCACATTAATCTAGTTGGTATACTAGTTAGTAGGTACATGATGGTTAATTATCAAGTTCTTTAACCATTGCTTCCCTGAGGATAAATACGATACCCTGGAATACTCTTGGGTGAAAGCTACAACGGTATCCGTGCGCTTGCGGATTTCTCTGTTTGCGTTAACAAATACCAACAAGCTTTCTGGCGCCGTTGCCGGGGATGAATTCTATTTCTATTCTTGGTAGCGACGCTAAGAAATGCCAACAGCTTCCTTGCTGTTTTTCATAGATTCACCATTTATCGATCTTGCTATAATTGATATTTTAATTAATTATAGCAATATCACCAATTTACTCGATCAAGATTAAGATAGATTGGCATCATATCATACTAAAATTATCATCTTTGGATTATGTCATGCTTGAACTCTATTTTGATGATGATTCCTGCTAGATCGGCTATTCTATCTTGATCCTGATCAAACATGGTATGCTTTCAAAGCCATGTTTGACCTTAAGTGGGTTTATTAGCTAATAAAATCTAGTTGATCCTTATTACCATAGCTGTATCATTTCGATCCTCACAGGTAGTACTTTAGATTAGGGTTTATTAATTGATGAATCTTTTTACGGTTAGATATGACACTTGATCGCTTACCGTGTCTGCATCGGCTATTTAGCCGATTGCCTGCACCTTCACATTTATAGTGTGCTTCCATGATTCTATTGAAATATAAATAGATCTATCGACTTTTTAGCTTTAATCTATCATCTTTATCATAGTTGTATCGCTTCGATCCTCACTGATAATGATAATAGGTTGGAGTTGATTCATTTATAGACCTGTTTGTATTAAATAGTTGATTGCTTGCATACTATACCTTTGATTTATCTGTATTGGCTATTCTGCTCACATTGTTCATATATATTGATAGCTGATAGAACCTAGAATCGGCTATTTAGCCGAATGTTTGTATCCATGCTTTATCTTTTATTAATGTTATCTACTATTTTGTTTTTCATTACTTACATCTAATAAATAGTCGATGATGCATGTTTTCATTGTATAATAAAATTCTTATGTAGGATATCGACTCTTTAGTCGATAGCATTTATTCACTGGCCTTTGGCCGCATATTTTGGAACTGTCTGGAACAAAACCGACATGTTCCGCCTTAAATTACTGATTATTTGTTCTTCCTTGTCAATTACAGGGTCAAATTGACTGGCACGCTGATGGTCTCGAAATCGATTCGTCCTGCGTTTGAAGCCAAGCAGATTTGTAGATCTCCAGGCTTTCGAGTTTGTTGCTCGCATTGATTCAGATTTTTTTTTGTGTCAACACGCTTTTTGGCATGCCCGGTGGGACCACAATCATCATCACAATGGATAAAGACAATCAGACCATTCTCAACGTGCATTATGAGGAATTGCCAGAGAAGGATAAGGAGATCATTAACAAGGCAACAGAGGAGTTTAATACAAGTATTTGCTGTCCTATGCCTGGATGCATGACAAAATTTTTCAGAAGGCTCCGTTACCAAGGGTGTTGCTTCATGGACAGACAGATACGGATGAAGAAACTGAGAGAAGATTTTTTTGAAACCTTCCACAAAACTACCCATGATGCGCTCAAGAATCATAATGAGATTTTTCTGAATACATTCCAAAATATTATGAAAGAAGTGTTTTATGGAGCACCTATTGATCAAATGGGACCAACATATTTCAACACTCAACACTCATCGGCTAAAGGTACTAATATGGCTAGTACAAGTCAACGGCCGAATGATGGACAGATGCAGGAGTCACCTAATGGTTCCGATGGTCAACTAGTTCAACGTCCTTCTAGGCAAACTCAGCAGCACTCGGTGCAACAGCCGATGGCGCTACCTACACATCAAGGTGGTCAGGCAGCCATACTCAATACTTCAAATCAGATTCCACCATCAGCTCAAAAAATAGCACCTCCAGGGATATTGATCCAAATTATTACAATCAGCGCCTACAGGGAGCAATGCAGCATAGGACTCAACAGACTGATTACCCCCAGGGATATCATGCTTTTTCTGATGCTAGTACTTATGATTATTTACTGCATCCAAGGTGTCATGGTACTCAGAATTATAATTATAATACTCAAGCAAGTCAAAATCAGCAAGGGCAGTCAGCTTCAGGTGTGAATCTTGATGATTTGTTGATTAGGACAACTGATATGATGCAGAGTCAGTTTGGTCTGAAACTTAAGAATCAAACCAGCACGTATCGGCGTCCATATCCAGAATGGTATGATAGGGGTAGCTCTTCCAACGCTATATGATCCCAAATTTTTCTAAATTCTTAGGGCAAGATGGAACATCAACCATGGAGCATGTCAGTCACTTCATTGTTCAACTAGGAGAAGCATCTGTTGAAGACGCACATAGAGTTCAATTCTTTCCTCTATCTTTGTCTGGACCGGCCTTCACTTGGTTTTTGTCATTGAAACCAAATTCTATTGAAGGATGGGCCGATTTGGAAAAGAAGTTTTATGCGTATTTTTATACTGGGACAGGAGAAAAAAAGGATTACTAATCTGACGAATATGAGATGGAGAGGCAATGAATCATACTCTGAAATTGTTCAGAGGTTTAGGGAGACTAGGAGCTTGTCTTATTCATTGAATCTGTCTGATGGTCAATTGGCTGAATTGGCCCTTCAAGGAATGTTGCCTGCAATCAAGGAGAAATTTGCTGGACAGGAATTTGAAAATTTGGCTCATTTAGACTAGAGGGTATCAGCTTATGAATACCAATTTCAGAAAATACGCAAAGAAAATAAATATCAAAAGGTGTTGCAACAACCGATTCTTATGATTCATACTCTAATGATGAAGGAGAGGCAGAGGTTGATGCTGCTGAGTGGACATGGAATAAGAAGCCTATGTCTTGTCCTTGGGTGAAAGTAACCGAAGATAACTATGATTTTGATGTTACCAAAGCTGACAAAATTTTTGATTTATTGCTGGAAAAAGTGCAACTTCAGCTGTCTGCAAATCATAGAATCTCTTCAGCCAAAGAGCTTAAGAAGAAGAAATATTGCAAGTTTCATAATACTACGTCCCATAGTACTAATGATTGCAGAGTTTTTCAGCAGCACATTCAAAGAGCTATACAGCAAGGAAAAAATCAAGTTTGAATCGGTTAAAAGGACGATGAAAATAGACAAAAATCCTTTTCCTGCAGAAACAAATATGGTAGAATTCAAATTTCCTAAGGGAAAGGCTAAAGTTTTAACATCAGCTAAAGCAAAGGAAGTTGGAACAGTTGACCCAAGAGTGCAGATGACGGCTAATGAGTATAGAGAAGCCAAGCAGCGGCGTATCAGCAAAAGTGTCGATATGAACATGGTGAGATATCAAAGGCTGGTGCTATGCGTCCTCGTATTACTTCTCGGATTTTATTGAATAAGTGGCAGCGCCAGCAAGAGAAAGATTATCAGCGTTGGCTCGAAGAGGAAGAATATAGGTGCCGATGTGAAGAAGAGAAATATGAAAGAGAACAAACTGAGTCACATTGGAATTGTCCTTTCTTCAGACATTGTTGGAATGAAGGTTTAAAATTGCCTACCAGGAATAATTATCATGAATGCAGCGATCAATATTGAGAGTATAGGCAATCTCAAACCAACCGCCGATCTATCCATGAGCGTTTGGGTTATCAACACAATGATATGGATCAGCGCTTAAAAAATGAGAAAGTTCATGATCGGTTAGGTAAACGAGTCGTTGATCAAAACTGGGCCGATTATGAAGAAGATGATGAAGAAGAAGAATATGTTTGGCAAGACGGTCAATGGTGCCCAGGTGGTTTGATAAGAAGTCATAAGAGAAGGGTACAACGCTTGAAGAGCAGAGAAATAGAGAGAGAGCAGGCTCAGAAATCCAGCAAACCTCAAGTGTGGCGTGCCAAGCAAACAGCCGATAAGGGCAACCCATCGGTTGATATTCACATGGCTTTTCTTTTACCAGTAGAATTCAGGGCTCCTACAAATCAAGAATATGAAGATACTGATGAGAAGGATATTGAAGAGGCAGTAGCACAACTAACCTTAAAAGCACAACAAGCCATATTTGATAAACCAGCTAAGCATCGACACTTGAAAGCTTTGTACATGAAAGGATTTGTTGATGGGAAACCGATGACTAAGATGTTAGTTGATGGAGGTGCTGCTGTTAATTTGATGCCATACACTACCTTCTGAAAGCTTGGGAAGGGCCTTGAAGATTTAATTGAAACTGATATGATGCTCAAAGATTTCGGTGGCAATGCATCTAAGACCAGGAGGCATTAAATGTCAAATTGACGATCGGAAATAAGACCTTGCTTACTACTTTCTTCATCATCGATGAGAAGGGTTCATATAGCTTGCTCCTTGGCCGAGACTGGATCCATGCCAATTGTTGTGTTCCATCAACCCTGCATCGATGTCTCATTCAATGGCATGGTGACAATGTTGAAGTGGTTCAGGCTGACACGTCCGTGAGTGTAGCAATAGCCGATCAGCTTATGGAAAATATAATTCATAGCTCATTGATAAGTTGCACCGGCATTCTTCAAACCAAAAGTCAGAACAACCCATTCATATAAGCCGATTGCACCAGGACATCTGAAAGCGGTCTGGCTATGTCTTCTACTGCCATAAAGATTTGATTGTATCCTGCATTGCCATCCATGAAACTGATAACCTTATGGCCTGCTGCAGCATCTACTAACATATCTACAATTGGCATAAGATAACCATCCATTGGCGTAGCTTTATTCAGGCTCCCAATTTTCCATTCTTCTTGTATACAGGGACTACATTTGAAATCCACTCTGCATATTGGCACGGTCGAATAAACTTAGCTTCAAATAATCTTGTAATTTTCTTTTTGATTTCATCAAGCATCTCAGGCCTAAATCTTCTTGGGGCTTGTTTAAATGGCCGATATCCAGATTTAATAGGTAGCCGATGTTCAACAATCAATCGGCTTAAACCGGGCATCTCATAATATTCCCAAGCAAAACAATCTCTATATTCCTTTAACAAACTTATTAATTCTTGTTGATATTCAGGATCCAAATTAGCACTTACATACATCAGCCTAGGCCTATCTCCAGGACCAATATCAACTTCTTCTAACTCATCAGCCGACAGAAAACCTTGTCCTAATTTCCCTTCTGTATCATCAATTGGGGAATTCATTAAAACAAACTTTCAAAGCCGATTGCTTGGATCGGCTGTTGACTCTCATTGCTGATTTGAATGGAGCCCCCTTCCTAGATTTTGCCAGAGAAACATTCACAGTCTTCTAGCTTCCAATAAGCTGCATCGGCTATTGCTACACTCACGGACGTGTCAGCCTGAACCACTTCAACATTGTCACCATGCCATTGAATGAGACATCGATGCAGGGTTGATGGAACACAACAATTGGCATGGATCCAGTCTCGGCCAAGGAGCAAGCTATATGAACCCTTCTCATCGATGATGAAGAAAGTAGTAAGCAAGGTCTTATTTCCGATCGTCAATTTGACATTTAATGCCTCCTGGTCTTAGATGCATTGCCACCGAAATCTTTGAGCATCATATCAGTTTCAATTAAATCTTCAAGGCCCTTCCCAAGCTTTCAGAAGGTAGTGTATGGCATCAAATTAACAGCAGCACCTCCATCAACTAACATCTTAGTCATCGGTTTCCCATCAACAAATCCTTTCATGTACAAAGCTTTCAAGTGTCGATGCTTAGCTGGTTTATCAAATATGGCTTGTTGTGCTTTTAAGGTTAGTTGTGCTACTGCCTCTTCAATATCCTTCTCATCAGTATCTTCATATTCTTGATTTGTAGGAGCCCTGAATTCTACTGGTAAAAGAAAAGCCATGTGAATATCAACCGATGGGTTGCCCTTATCGGCTGTTTGCTTGGCACGCCACACTTGAGGTTTGCTGGATTTCTGAGCCTGCTCTCTCTCTATT